>ML685902.1:3963238-3995152 GCA_007922175.1 Pelusios castaneus
TTACAGCTGGGGAGGTCAAGGTTGGATATTAGGAAAAACTTTCTCACTAGGAGGGTGGTGAAGCATTGGAATGGGCTATCTAGGGAGGTGGTAGAATCTTCATCTTTGGAGATTTTTAAGGCTCGGTTAGACAAAACCCTGGCTGGGATAATTTAGGGGGAGTGGTCCTGCTTTTTAGCAGGGGGTTGGACTAGATGACCTCGTGAGGTCCCTTCCAACCCTATAATTCTATGATTCTATGTTTGGGTCCTTGCTGGAGCCAGAGGGAAGGGAGCATTGATCTTCTGTCCCCGTTGCTGCAGAAGGGAGTCACTGCCTAGGGACCAAGGTGGAGCACACAGGGCTACAGGATATATGTGGTTTCCCTGCTGCAGCCAGGGAGATGGTGGATCAGCAAGGAGGCAGCCTTCTTGCTGAACTATTTCTGCCTGGCTGCAGTGGTGGGGGGCCTGCTGGCAGAGGCTGGTGGCCGTTTTGGAGTTGTAAAAATGATATCCATGGCCCTTGAGCCAAAAAGGTTGAGAACCACTGACGTGGGAGTGCCATGTTGGTGGGAAAGCTTGTCCAGCCAACACAGCTTCCACCGCTAGCTGGGGGTGGGTTAATTAAGGTGATGGGAGATCTTGCTCCCATTGGCTTAGATTGATTACACTACAGAGCTTATAGTAGAGGTGGGGAATGGTGTTTATTGCCCTAAATTTAGACTGTTAATCAGATATATCTAGTTTTTCCACTATCCTGAAAAATTCTCCTGTTAGCTTCTACTGTTTGCTAGCTACTCTCTTCTCTTGGGAGCTTGCATTTTAAATCCCTGTTCTCCCAGATTAACCCCCACCCAGTGGTTAAGATTTAATGGGTGCTAAAGGGTTGAGGGATGAAAACCTCATTAAGAAGCTCTCAGCC
Source organism: Pelusios castaneus (assembly GCA_007922175.1). Taxonomy (NCBI): domain Eukaryota; kingdom Metazoa; phylum Chordata; order Testudines; family Pelomedusidae; genus Pelusios; species Pelusios castaneus. The sequence goes on from ML685902.1 coordinate 3,964,142, forward strand.
TTGTCTTACCAGGAGTGGAGCTGGGAAGCAGAGGTTGGTAGTGGAGAGGGTGTTGCACATGACAATGACAAAGGTTGGGGTAAAGACCAAAGGCAAGTAAGAGTGGAAGTGGGAAGAGATTAAAAGAGAATATGTGAGAACAAGAATGGAGATGAAGGTTATAGTGGAGGTGTGAACTAGAGATAGAGCTTTGTGTATACAGAAGGTAGAAAGCAAAGGTAGATGGAACACGGGAATGAGAGATACCAGTGAAGAAGATGCGTATGAAGGTCCAAAAGAGAACTGCGGGTGGTATGGTGAGGAAGACAATGCACTAACAGGTGGAAGCGCAGATAAGCAGTGCGAAGGATGACAAGAGGAAGAGCTCATTTAAAAGCAGCCATGGTTTAATGCAGAGGTGGGCATGATACGGCCCACAGGCCAAATCCGGCCCGTCTAACAGGTCAGTCTGGCCTGCCATGATCCCCTGCTGGCTCGTCCCCCTCCTCCCCAGCTGGCTTTCTGCCAACCCCAGGCTGGCTTTCCGCCACCCGCCGCAAACTTTGCTGCTGCGCAACCTCACAGTCAGCTCCCAGGGCTGGCTCTGACCCCCTGACTGGCCCCACCCATCTCTGGCTGCCTGGGGCTAGCTCTTTGCAGCCCCATAGATGGCACTGTGCCACCCCACCCCCTGGCCAGCTCCCCACTACCAGGCAGCTCCACAGCCAACTCTACATAGCCACAGCCATGCCCCTCCGGCAGGCTCCATGGCCAGCTCTCTGCCACTATCAGCCCTGCGTCCTCCCCGTGGCCGGTTCCCTGGGGCCTGCTCTGCTCCCCCCTCCCCCCGCCAGCTCTGAGGTCAGCTCTCCTGCCCCCCCACCTTGCTGGCCTCTCTGCTGGCCTTGTGGCCCACCTGCCAAAATTATTTCACACGCCTGGTTTAATGAGAGCAGATAAATAAGCATAACAGTAGGAGGCTGTAACTAATGGCAATCAGTTCAATGGAATCAGCCAAAAAAATGGGATTAAAAAGATAGGATTAAAAAATTAAATTAAAATATATGGCCAAAATAGATAGTAAATGCAGCATAGAAGCCTAATAACAAATTTGAGTGAGCGTGGGAAGATTGTCTTGACCAGGATAGCTAGAGAATTTCCAAAAATAAAATAAAAAAATATATATTTCTAGCTTTGCCCTGCACCTTTACATCTGAGGCTTATAATGTGAGAAAAAGCATAGTCCCCGTAAGGTGTATTGCGATGAGCAAATCTGTAGAATATGCAGTTACCCAAAGTTAGACATTGACTATGGTAGTAATTAAAATATTTACAGTTGTCACTGCATATAATAAACATTATTTGGTATTCATTGAGGAGGAGAAATCTATGGCCATCTTTGCATGACAAGGAATTTTTAAAATACATTAAGAACAAAAAGGATTCTTAGAATGGTATTAGTCATTTACTAAATGGAAATGGGAGAATTATTAATAATAATGCACAAATGTAGGCGTATTCAATACATATTTGTTCTGTATTTGGAGAAAAAGGAGATCATACAGTCTTATCATATGATGATGATGGCACTCTTTCCATTCCACTAGTATCTATGGAGGATGTTAAACAGAAGCTCCTAAAGTGAGACATTTTAAAATCAGCAGCTCCAGATAACTTTTAAAAAATTGTTCCTGTGACTCAGGAGCTCACTGAACTATTAATGCTGATTTTCAGTATGTCTTAGAGCAATGAGGAAGTTCCAGAATAATGGCAGAAAGCTAACGCTGTGTCAGTTTTTAAGAAGAGTAAACAGGATGATCCAGGTAATTATAGGTCTATCATTCTATCATCAGTCCCGGGCAAGATATTGGAACAATTGATATGGGACTCAATTAAAGAATTAAAGGAGGGTATTGTAATTTATGCAAATAAACCTCATATTCTTTTTGATAATGTATTACAAGTTTGGTTGATAAAGCGGGTAGTGTTGGCATAATAGACTTCTGTATGATGTTTGTCTTGTCATCAATGTTCCCTCTAAGGTTTGGCGGCTTGTGTGCAAAATTTTCAAGCTGTGTGCAAAACTTTTTCTGAATAAAATTTTTGTGTAAACTCACACAACAGAAATTATAGGCATTAATTGAAGTTAAAGTAATTGTAAATAGAATTAATTAATTGTGTTTAATTGAATTTGAATGAATTTTGAATTGAAATTTAATTTTTAGAAAGGTTTTTATTTAAAATTAATTTTTTAAGTTTTTTTTTAAAAAGGAAGGGAAAAAAGAAGGGAGGAAGGAAGGAAGAGAGAAAAAGAGGGAAGGAAGAGAGAGAGAGAAAAAGGAAGGAAGAGAAAAAGAAAGAGAAGGAAAGAAGAGGAAAGAAGGAAGAAGAAGGAAAGAAGAGAAAGAAAGAAAAAAGAAGGAAGGCAAAGAAGAGAAAGAAGGAAGGAAAAAGGAAAGCAAAAGAGGGAAAGAAAAAGGAAGGGAGAAAGAAAAAAGAGAGAAGGAAGGAAGAGAAAGGGAGAGAAAGAAGGAAGGAAGAGAAAGGGAGAGAAAGAAAGAAAAAAGAAGAAAAGACAGAGAGAAAAAAAAAGAGAAGGAAGAGAAAGGAAGGAAGCAAAGAAAGAGAGAAAGAAGAGGAAACAGGAAGAGGAAGGAAGGAAGAGGAAAGAAAGAAAGAAAAAGGAAGAGAAAGATGAAAGAGGAAGGAAAGAAGAGAAAGAAAAAGGAAGACAAAGAAGGAAAAAAGAGAAAGAAGGAAGAGAAAGAGAGGAAGAAAGAAAAAAGACGGCAGGCAAAGAAGAGAAAGAAGGAAAGAAAAAGGAAAGCAAAGGAGAGAAAGAAGGAAAGAAAAAGGAAGGGAGAAAGAAAAAAGAGAGAAGGAAGGGAGAGAAAGAAGGAAGGAAGAGAAAGAAGGAAGAAAAAGAAGAAAAGAAGAAAGGGGAAGGAAAGAAGAGAAGGAAGAGAAAGGAAGAAAGCAAAGAAAGCAAGAAAGCCAGCCAAGGCCGCCGGCGGGGGAGGACCCTACCGCGGCCCTGGGAAGCCGCCGGTGGGGGGGAGCACACCCCAGCCCCGGAGGCTGATCCCGGCCCCGTGCCGGGAGGCCGGGGCCGTGGATTAGCCCGGCCCCGGCCCCAGCCCCAGGCCGGGAAGTCAAGGCGGTCGGCGGGTGGGAGCCTGGGAGCCCCCCGCGGCCGCAGCCACCCCTCTGGCCCGGCCGTGTGGGGCAGGCAGGCAGGCCCGCGCTCCTGACCCTAGCCTGAGCCTGCTTGTCCCAACCTGGGGGCAGGGAGGGCCAGCTCAGAGGCCAGGCGCAGGCCGGGTCTGCCACGGCAAAGCTGCGGCCCTGGAGGTTGGAGGGAGCAGCGGGGGCTGCCGGGCTGCGCGGGGGTCCCTCACTGCTGCGCGGGGGGTGCGACGGCCGCTGTGCGGCCGCGCGCCTGCGCAGCTTAGAGGGAACACTGCTTGTCATTGCATGACATTTTGATTAAAAACTAGAATGATATAAAATTAACATGGCAAACATTATATGGATTAAAAATTGGCTAACTGATAGGTCACAAAATGTAACTGTGAACAGGAAATTGTCATCATGTGGGTCTGTTTCCATTTTTCTTGTTTTCCTGTGGACTCTCTCCAATTTGTGCACTTCTTTCCTAAAGTGTGATATCCAAAACTGGATACAGTATTCCAGGTGAGACCTTGCCAGTTACCTGCCATGTCTTACATACAACAGTCCTGTTAATATATCCCAGAATGATATTTGCCTTTTTCGTAACTGCATCACATTGCTGATTTATATTTAACTTGTGATGCACTGTAATCTCTAGATCTTTTTCAGCAGTTCTACTGCCTAGCCAGTTATTCCCCATTTTGTAGGTGTGCATTTGATTGCTTGCTTAATAGCAGCAATTTGAGCATGGAATGAAAGAGGACTGCTAAATTGTCTGTTCTGTATAGAAAAGATGCTGTTGGACTCACTTTTTAAAATTGACATTTTAATTTTGATACAAAATGTGTGAGATAAACATTCAATAAAATAAGGAATGCATGATGGTGTGGTGTCACGGATAGGTTTTCACATCATGAGTTTGGTATGGATCTCCCCTCCAAATATAATATACAGATGCACATCACAACCTTTGGTAAACTGTTTCAATGGTTAATTACCCTCACTGATAGCAATGTACGCCTTATTTCCAGTTTGAACTTGTCTAGCTTCAAACTCCAGCCATTGGATCATGTTTTGCCTTTGTCTGCTAGGCTGAAGTGCCCATTATTTATTCCCTGTGTAATGCAATATGTGGGAAACTGTATCAAAATTGTAAGCCACCACTGAAAATTCTGAGCAGTTTTCCTTGTCCTGCTTGCAAGCTATGGGGCTCCCAAGAGAAGCGTGCCATCTGGGTTTAGCAGCAGTCAGTCTCCACAAAGAGTTAACCTAGTTGTTTTTGCTCTCTCTGCTTTTGTTTCTAATGGGTTTAAAGTTCTAGATTCTAAGAAGTAAAGTAATATTATGTTGCAACCTTCCAGAAAGAGTATTTTTTGTTTATCTTTTTGTATGCTATCACCATAACATGCAGGTACTTACAGGTGATGTCATCTCAGCCTGTTTTGTTTTCTCCTTGCAGGTGCATCATCTGAAGAAAAAAATTTCTGAAGTCTATTTGCATAGCTCCATTGACAGTTGCTGAAGATTTGGTCTGTGAACTTACCCCTCTTCTCCTGTCTCCCATATCTTATCCTGCCACACTAAATGAATATATGGTAATGGTCCAAACCAATGTTTGAAACTTGCAGAGCCATATCTGAGGAATGAAAAGGTAAGAAAATGAGTTAATGCTGCTGTATGAAGCCACAGTGAAACTTAAAGAATAGTGAGTGACCCATTGAACTAGAACTGCAAATTCCATGATGAGTTAGAGAAATTGTCAGAATCAGCTGGGTGAGTGTCATTAAAAAGGTTCAGAACTGTAATGTCCCTGATCAATAAAGACATCCATATTTATCCTTATTACATGGACATGGCGATGGAATCCATCCATCCTTGCCAGAGAATCCACCCTTGTGTAGACACCTTCACCAAAGCAGTGATGCTTCAGGGCCTGTGAGGGCCAACTTCAGCCTTATGGCTCAACAGTGGTTCTACAGCCTGAATGCTTTTCCCTTCTGGGTCCTCTGGGAATATATCTGGTGCACAGTTTGTTATGTACACTGGTAGCAAAATCCTTGCAATTGGCCTTTTGTGAAGAAATGCATTGGGTAGAGTGTAGGCTTTCCAGGTATGAATCTGAATGTGGAATGACAATCAGGGTCCAGATACCCCAAGAGGAGAGCAGGAAGTCTGAACCCAGAAAGATAAGCAATTGTATCAACTGGTTATATACAATATTATTGTATATAAAATATATCAGGTAAGATGTTTTATGAAATATATAATGTTCTGAACTTGATGGTCACTGGGCGATGTGTGTACAGATTGTGGTTATGAATATATGCATGTATAAATGTGTGGAACATTGTAATTATAACAAGAATGCAACTGCAGCATCATTTCTCAGCCACTCCAGTCCCCACCACCAATGCAATGCCTGAAAGGTTTGAGTTGCACAACTGGTAACGATAGTTCCTGATGTTGCTTTTGTGCCATTGGAATCATGGATTTGGCTCCCCCTGCTTCCATGTGGGTAGGTAAATGTCAAGTGAATCAATATCATGGAAAACTTTAATATCTGCAAAGTAAAAACATAGACTGCATGGGAAGCTATGGGGAAAAATTAACTTAAATTAGTTAAATTAAAAATTAGCAAGACAGAATTTGACCTTGCCACAAGCAAGGGTCATAAAGAGACAAAGAGGGCCTGGGCGGGGATGATGATGACATTAGGTCTTTATCCCATAATGCCTTATTATTCTGTTTTCCCTTCTTTCCTTCCCAACCTCCCTCCCTTTGCTTCTAATAAACAAGATGGCCAAAATGATTTTATTTTAGAAGAGATTTTAGGATTTAATCCAAAATCCATAAATTCTAAAGGAAAGATCCCTTCTTTCTTCAATGGGCTTTGAACCAGGTTCTTAATCAGGAAAGGGAGGAGGCTGGGTGTTCTATACCTGATGTAGGACAAAAGAAGGCATAGAGATGTTTGCAAGATGAGAGGGGTATCAGGACTGGCATCTTCTGCAGAGCAGGAGGCAATGTGGGAAGTCAAAAGGGGACCAGATCAGAGACAGAGGAAGGGGCTGTCTGATGGGAGGCTTCCATGACCAAGCTGTCACTCATTGTATAACTTTAGCATGACAAACAATTGCCCTGCTGCATGCACACTTGGTTTTATAAAAGACAGAGAAATTATTTCTTCAGGGACTTTCATTATCGTCAGGTGAAAAGAAACACTTTCTCTAGTAGATAAATCTCTCTTTCAGTACAGAAATGCTCTTTTTTATCATTGTAATGGTATAGTAAGTTGACTTTTGTAAGACTAATAATACTCTTTATCCAAATTATGAAAAGAACATCTATCTCCTACAGCACTAATTTTTTCTCTCAAATAACATGTTTATGAGAATACACAATTAAGAATTTTCCTATTAAAATCTAACTTAAAATGACAACTATTGATTTGAGGTACACAGCAGTAGAACAAATTGGTGCGAGATGTTTTATACTGATCTTGTGATTCTTGATATTCCATCTTGTCTAATATCTAGATCAAAACTGTAATAATGATTGTGCATCCTACTCATAGCTTAGAGATTGCAGATATTAAAATGTAATTTATTGGACTGAATCATTTCGTTTACTCAGCCAGTTCATTATTTTTCCTGATGTGTATTTCAAAGCCAAAATACATGGGAAGCACATTTCTCATCAGTTTTAGTCACAGATCACTATTTAGGTTCAGATCTTCCTTCTTAGTTTTGGGTGGCTTTAATATTTTAACCATTAACCACAGCCTATAAAAGGACTGCTAAGGCATTCTTCTCAGGGATGCAGTCAAGCCATTGCAGACTTCTGAAGCTCTCTTCAGTCATTTCTCTACTTTCAGCCTGATGATATTTAAAACTAGAATAAAAGGATCACAGTAAATCCTGCATTGCTAACTCCAAAAGGCAAACGCAATTGCAAGTTTAAAACAGTTCTCAAAATACACAATCTTGGTCCATTCTTTGATTCAAAGTTCTCTCAGTATATATCCAGCAACATATCTCTCTCTCCTTTCTTAACATTTCCAAAATCTACCCACTATTCATAATACCCCACACTAAAGCCCTTATTTGTGGGCCGCTCATCTCTTCAATTTGATTATTGGGAATGTCTCTTGTCTGCGCTCACTGTCTCCTACGGCGGTCTACCTAATTTGATGCTATAAAAATCATTCTCTCACCTGTTCAATTATGCTGATGCTCTGAATCCTTTCATTTGCTTCCTGCCACTTGCGATATCATGCTGATAGATCATGTTCAAGATTCTCCTCCTCAGCTACAAGGCTCTACATGACCTTTCCCTTTCTGCATCTTTTCTCTTCCTAATCCTCATTTTATTGCTCTTGTTGCGTCAGATTGTGGCTTTTAAAAAGGTGTGTATCTGTATATGAGACAGACACAATGCTGCTCTCAACCAGAACTCCGTGTATTTGCTTCAACAGCAGCAGTTCTGCAATCCTCTAAAACGGAGCAGTGTACATTTGCCTCCATACTGGCCCTGGTCTGAAGATGGGTGGGGAAGGCAGACCAGGGAAGGTATCTTGATTTCTCTCTCACCTTGTACATCTATACAGAAATGGCCACAACTGCAGCCCACTCTCTTTTTCCCTTTTCTCATCCTCATGCCTTCTATGTTGCTGTTCCTTATGCTTGGAATGCGTGTCATCATCTACTGAAATGAAATGCTAAACTGTATTGTACTGCTCAGCCGCTGAGTGGTACTGTGTGCAAAATAACTTATTAAGATGACCCTCAGCCTTCCCAGGATCTTATGATGGACATATCTGGCATGTATAAGCAAACTCTGTGACCATTCTAGATCTGGTGCAAAAAAACACGACATGGTGTCAAGAATAAACTAAGAAAAGAAACAGAAAGAATAGCAATAAAGTTTGCAGGACCTCATCAGCATGCCAATTTTCAGTGCCCCAGAGAATGTTAGCTTTGGCAAACCTTCCCAATGGACAGACTGGAAGCTGTAAATTCTGAATTGCTACAAACTTCACAAAGAAACTGGAGATATACAGGTATATTTAATGCATATGGTGGGGAAGCAAGAGGAGCATGTTTAGCTCCTTTGACTTTACTTAAGACAGCCACAAAGATGAATATGAAAGAGTTCTAGCTATATTTGATGTGTATTTTGTAACCCAGAGAAATGTAATTTCTGAATAAGCATCATCAGATAATTCAAGAACAAGGGGAAAGTCATAGATAGGGATGGAAGGGACCTCAGGAGGTGATCTAGTCCAACTCACTTTTCAAAGCAGGACCAATCTCAACTAAATCATCACAGCCAGGGCTTTGACAAAGTGGGCCTTAAAAACCTCTAACAATGGAGATTCAACCATCTCCACAGGTAACCCATTCCAGTGCTTCACCATCCTCCTAGTGCAAAAGATTTTCCTAAGGTCCAATCTAGACCACCCCTATTGGTCCCTGTTCTTTTATCTGCCATCATGGGAACAGCCAAGTTCCATCCTCCCTGGAATCCCCTTTCAAATAGTTAAAGGCTGCTATCAAATCCCCCTTCTCTTCCTCTCTGCAGATTAAACAAACCCAGTTCCCTCAGCCTCTCCTCATCAATCATGTCCTCCACATCCTAATCATTTTTGTTGCCCTCTGCTGGACTCTCTCCAATTCGTCCACATTCTTTCTGTAGTGGGGTCCTAAAACTGGTCCTAAAACACACTACTCTAAATGTGGCCTCATCAGTGCCGAAGAGAGGGAAATAATCACTTCCCTCCACCTGCTGGCAATGCTCCTGTTAATACAGTCCAATATACCATTACCCTTGTTAGCAATAAGGGCACACTGTTGACTCATATTCAGCTTCTTGTCCACTGTAACCCCCAGCTCCTTTTCTGCCAAGCTGCTGCCTAGCCAGTCGATCCACAGTCTGTAGCAGTGCATGGGATTCTTCAGTTCTAAATGCAGGACTCTACACTTGCTTTTTTGACTCTCATCAGATTTCTTTTGACCCAATCCTCCAATTTGTCTAGATCGCTCTGTATCCTATCCCTGCCCTCCAGCGTTTCTACCACTCCCTCCAGGTTAGTGTCATCTGCAAACATGCTGAGGGCGCAATCCACTGCATCCTCCATTAAAGAAGATGTTGAACAAAACCTGCCCTAGGACTGATCCCAGGAGCACTCCATTTGATACTGTTTGCCAAGCTGACATCCAGCCATTGATTGCTGCCTGTTTAGTACAATGATCTAACCAGCTTTCTATCCATCTTCTAGTCCATTCATTCAGCTCATACTTCAACTTGCTGCTAAGAATGCTGTGAGACACTGTACTGAAAGCTCAACTCAGAAAATCAGTTTGCTTGGCTTGTAAGAATAGATTGGAATGTCTAAGCTGTGGCTCCATGTTAAATTAGTAGACTGATCCAGGAGCACGCATTTATTGCTGGTTTGGTTAAATCTAATTATAGAATATACCACCAGTGTCTGTCCAGTTTTTTGACACTCTGACCTCCGATTGACCCTCTCATCTGTCATCCATAGCAGGCAGAGCCACAGGTGTGATGGGGTGAAGCTGAAGAAAACCATCTATCAATGAATTCACGTTACTATGTACCCACTTAAGAGATTTGCATCATTAAATGACAATTTATTCTGACATTTTCCTTCTTGGGTATGGGCAGACCTTTCTGAGAGTCTGGTTGCTGGGATGGCGTTGGGGTTTGATCTGCTCTATGGGAAGTTGCAATTCCACTAGAGATTTAGCTAACCTATTCTCAGAACTGATTGGGATGTCAGGCAACATAACTCTCTGTTGTGTATTAAGATGCCACCAAATTGAGACTTGGAAATAATAGCAAGGAGCCACAGGACATTAAAAACTCTGGAAAGTTCTGTCCTAAGTGTTGTATCGGGCAGTGGTTTTCAAACCATGGGGCGAGACCCAGTACTGGGTGGCAGACCCCCAGCTACTAAGTCGTGGCGGCCCCTCCTGTTGCCACTGAGAGACTGGAATGCATTGTTGAAAGACGTAATTACTGGGTCATGGACATAAATGGTTTTTTTCAACTGGGTCCCGAGGAAAAAAGTTTGAAAACCACTGTTCTAGGGTCAATACACTAAACAGACACCGTCTCACTGGGCGGTCACCCTGTGGCAGCAATAGCATAGCAGTTTGGGTGGGGCCCTTCACGCCTACACAGCATGAACACACCTGGGCCCGCTCCGAGCAGAGGCAGAAAGGCCACGCGGAGGGAGCACCAGTGTCACGCTGGAGAGCGACCGGAGGGGCCGCCCCCTCAGTGCGCGTGCGCGGGCTATTGCTTGGGGGAGGGTGCCGGTCGGGGAGTGCTCAGTGCCAGCGGCGCAGGGCAGAGAGGGAGGCGGCTGCCACCTGCTTTACGGCCTTTTCCGTGAATGCCGGAGAGTGGGCGGGGCGCGGTACTAGGTAGCGGCGTCGCTTTACGGCGGTGCCGCTGTGGCCATGGCGTCGGGCTTTGAAAGCGAGCGGAGCTTGCAGGCGCGGAAGGAGCAGAGGCGGCGGGAGCGGGAGGCGCTGCTGGGGCAGGTGAGAGCCCGGCTGCCTCGCCTCCCCCTGGGAACCCTGCCCTTCATCAGGCCCCGTTCTCCTTCCCCCGTCGCCCCGTGTGACCGACCGTGCGTCGTCTCCCCAGACTGGCCGCGGTGCCGGGAGAGCGGCGGGACCGGGGTGGCTGCGGGGGTCGGGAGGAAGCCGCCACACTCCTACATTCAAACACCCCCTCGCCGTACTTTGCCGTAGCTCTCTTGTGCTCGGCGCTGTACAAACCCAGCTCAGAAAGATAGTCGTGTCGCAAACAGCAGCACCCACGTTTGCCTGTCACCCTTCAGGGAAATGCAGCCGTCTCTGCCGCGAGGCCTGGCAGCTGTTTTTAACAGCCTATCAGAGAAGTGCAGGACAGGAAGGATGGGTTAGTTGAACTTGGTGAGAAAAAACATCGTTAACCTGATGTCCTGGCCAGATTACAATTTGAGTTACAACCATTTTATGCCAAAGAATGAAGTCCCAGGCTTGAAAAAAATATTGAAAATTTGCTAGCTGGAGAATTAATTTTGTTAACCCAAGGCCAAATCAAATGATATGTGGTCAGCTAGTCTGAGATTGAGAGACAACAAACCAGTGTGAATAGTAGTCTGGGGAAGGAAGAAGTTGTCCCTACCTATGTGTTGTTCCTATACTCTAATTGCTTTTTATTTTATATTTATATTGGCCTCATTACTGTGAGACTGAGATATCTCATAGATTTGAAGTCCTTTCCCACTTTTTATTTGGTGGACTCTGTTGTCTTCTCCTGTTCTTGGCCCTTCTGCTGACACCTGAAGCAGTAGCATGAAATTGTCATGATGGCTGTCAGTTTCACAGCTGTCTGGACTTTCAAAATAACAGCTATGAAGCTGGCCAGCCTTGTTAAGTTCACTGGGTTTGTGAAAGCTTTAAACAATGCAAGGATTTGTAGTCAGGAGGTTATTTCTCTCATCAGTAAAGGCTTGAGATTATGTATTTATTTTTAACAAGAACTTGAAATTGATTAAAACAAACAAGGAGTCCTGTGGCACTTTTAAATACTAACAAATGTATTTATCGCATGAGCTTTCGTGGGAGAAAATCCCACTTTGTCAGATGCTTGAAGCATCATCTTCAACTGTCTGATGAAGTGGGATTCTTCTCCCTTGAAAGCTCATGCAATAAATACATTTGTTATCTTTAAAAGTGCCACAGGAATCCTTGTTTGTTTTGCTGAACTAGACTAACACAACTATCCCTTGCAACTTGAAATTGTCTGTTTCCTACTGCAAGTCACTAGGGAAACGTCATATTTTCCACCTACAGTTACCAAAGACTGGCTGAATTACCTTTTTTTTGCACTTTGTTATAATAAACTAAGAACTTTTTAATGTGGGTACCAGCCACTTAAATCTTAGGCATCACACTATGAAGAAGGTTAAAAAAGTGTATTGCAGAATTGGTATGTTGGGAATCCAGATTTTTTTTAGCGATTTAAAGTGTTCCAGGTATTCCTGTTTTTATGTTTTTAATTCATGAATATGATTTAGAAGAAAACAGTTAAACAAAATGACTGAAGAATAGAAAATTTCCTGGAAGTGTTTACATTTATTGCTTCAGATCTAAGAATGGGTGAAGTTTGTAACTCTAATGAAGAGCATATTGTGAATGAATTTTATAAACTATATTCGAGCAGGTATAGAATAACGTTTGAATCTTCACCTCAGAATTGGGATGGTAAAAAATGACACTGAATTAAGAGCCCATCCTTCCCACTGACTCTTAGTAGATGATGCTTTGAGGTATATATCCAAATAAGTCATATATATATAAATATCTTTACTCTCTTTCCTTTTCTCTTTCTACCTTGCTGGTATTAAGGTATATATTGGCTCAGAATTCTTTCTTATATGAAATCAAATTTTATTACACAAATTTTACTAAAATCAAATGGAAAGTTTCTTGGTATTTTTATAGGTGACTAAATATAACTATTCCACCAACAATGCAAAATTCTAATGCACTACCCTATATTTCAAAGAAATAAAATCACTGGTCTTTATCTCTTCCATGCAGCTTTTTATAAGCTTGTGTGTTCAAAGCACTAGAAGTATCTGTAAATCCCAGAATCCATTGTTCAGTTTGGGAAAGCTTTTTATGTTTTCCATAAATGACTGATATAAATGAGTGCCGTTATGTATATACACACATTCAAAACCTCTGTTGTAAGCCTGAAGCTTTTTCTCTTACCTGAACACAGATAAATAGAATACTTTGAGTTCCAAAGGGGTAGCTTTGTTAGTCTATTGCAGAGAAACAAAGAGTCCTGTGGCACTTTTAAAAACTAACAGATTTATTTATCACATGAGCTTTCGTGGGAGAAAATCCCACTTCGTCACATGCTTTGAAGATAGGAATCTTACAAATGGGAGGAAATTAAATGCAGGGAAGTGTATGGCATATGATCAGCTCAGGCTGTAACAGCAAATCAAAATATCTGTTAGGATTCAAACACTGGGGAACAGCACATAGAGGAAGGTGAGGTCAAATCGCCTGTTGTAGTGAGAAAAGAATCCGTAGGCCCTGTTTAACCCCAAGGCAACTGAGTCATATTTGCATATAAATTCGAGTTCTGCAGTTTCTCTTTGAAGCTGTAATTTGTTATTCATCTGTTTTAGCACAGCTATTAGCAAGTCATCAATGGAGTGAGCAGGGCGATTGAAGTGTTCCCCTATTGGTTTTTGAGTGTTGCAATTTCTGATGTCAGATTTGTGTCCATTTATTCTTTTGCACAGAGACTGTCCTTTTTCTCTAACATATAAGGCAGGGGGGCATTTCCGGCACATGATGGCATAAATCACGTTGGTGGATGAGCAGGTGAATGAGCCTTTGATGGAGTAGGTGGCTTGATTTGGTCCTGTGATGGTGTCTTTGGTGTAGATATGAGGGCAGAGTTGGCAACGTGGGTTGTTACAGGAATATGTTCCTGCTTTAATGTTTGTGGTGTTTGTTCTGTAGTTGCTGGTGAGTATCCCTTTAAGGTTGGGGGCTGTCTCCCAACCCTTGAAAGAGTGAGTGATTATCTTGTAGAATAGGCTGTATATCTTTGATGATGTGATGAAGAGGTCTGACTTGGAGGTTGTAGGTGGTGACCAATGGTGTTCTGTTGTGGGTTTTTTTGGAGGGGGGCTTCTCCTGTAGTAGTTGACTTCTGGGTACCCATCTGTTTTTTTCAATCTGTTTCTTCACTTCTGAGGGTGGGTACTGTAATTTTAAGAATGCTTGATAGAGATCCTGAAGGTGTTTGTCTCTGTGTGGAGGATCGGAGCAATATCTTAGGGTTAGACTGTATACAGTGGATCATATGGTGTGTCTTGGATGAAATCTCGAGGGATGTAGGTAATTATAGCGATCAGTAGGTTTTCTGTATAGGGTGGTCTTTATGTGCCCATCACTAATTTGCGATGTAGTGTCCAGAAAGTGGATCTCCTGTATGGAGTGTTCCAGGCTAAGTTTGATTGTGGAGTGAAAATTGTCGAAATCTCTATGGAAATCTTCAAGGGCATCCTTACCGTGGGTCCAGATGATGAAGATGTCATCAATATAACATAAGTGAAGTAGAGGTGCTTTGGGATGAGACATGAGAAAGGGTTGTTCTAAGTCGGCCATAAAGATGTTGGCATATTGTGGGGCGATGCGGGTACGCATAGAAGTGCCACTGACTGAGTTCTGTTACTACAGTTCTACTTCTATCTGTGGTGGTTCATCATGATGTTCTCTGTATTGCTTCTAGGTGTTTAGGCTGTTGACCTTTCATTCATTAGATACATGCTTGCAGAGGTTTTGTTTCTATTAGGCATGGGAAGAGCTACAAATAGTTTAATACATGGTAACTCTTGTCTGTTTATTAAAATTTGAAACTAGTAGTTGTGTAGGTCCACAGTCATGCCTCCCAAATGTAAGTAGTTTGTTTTATTAGATTTATAGCTTTGTGTTTAGGTGTATTTAAAAATGCCTTATTTAAGAATTTGAGATAATTAGAAGTTCTTCCTCTTGTTTCTCCAAATCAGTTTTAATATAAGGAAGGTATTCAGTCATATTCAGCACAACACATCTGGGAATGGAGGGCATTCAGTATAAGTACAGATAATCCTTATAAATATTCTTTGAATGTCATTTAACGCCAGAACGTTGGAAAATCCATTTGCATGCGGAGAATATTTAGCTTTTTTAGGAAATTGCCATCATCTTCTACAGAACCAAAGTGTGTGTGTGTGTGTGTGTGTGTGTATATATATATATATATTTTAAAAAGGGTTTTTAGCCCACTTGGTTGAAAAGAAAAACCTTCCTAATATGATCAGGATTTCTTCCTAAATTTGTAAACGTAGAACAGCAATGCTTGTGTTGACGTTCATTTGTTGTCCACCTATATGCTGCAGTCAAGTGAAAACTGACTTAAATCTTGTCTATTTTCATTGCTGCTCTTAATACTTTGGACAGCACTGAACTTGTAATCAGTTTCATTCTGTTGCAGGCTGGGAAAGCTGTGAACATCAGCAGTGAAAGACACATGAGCTATTCACTGGGGAAGAGGACTCAAAAGTAGAAGGAAGCGAGAGGTAGATTTGCTAGCATATGTTGACAGTATGTACACTTATTCTGTACTGGACTTTTAGCAAACACCTCCTTAACAGGAGACTTTTACCCTAAGCAAGACAAACCCTCAGAAGGCAAAGGAGGGCACATTCTGTCCTACATCTTCATGATACAAAAATTCATAGTTAAGATTAATGGATTTTCTTGGTCCTATGTTTTATTTTTCCTTCCCCCCCTACTCTGTAGGGATGAACTAGCCTAGGGATCAGCAACCCAAAGGATAAAGAGCCATTTTAAAAAATTCCTTCAATAATCAAGTGTCTTGAGAGCCACAATGGGTGTTGCCTCCTGGTGGGGGAAGGAGGTAGAGGGAGGGAGCTGGGCCGGGGCATCTGCCACAGGGTCCCCTGGTGGTGGGAGAGGAGCCCAGAACCAAGAGCAGGCCACCTGCAGGGTCCCCCTGGGGGTGGCGGGGTGGGGCTGGAGCCACCAGGAGGCAGCCAAAGAGTCACATGTGCCTCCGGAGCCGCAGGTTACAGACCCCTGAACTAGTCTTTAGCTTTTCCACATCAGCATTATTTTGGGATGTTGCCTGTTTGCTCATCATCAAGTCTATTCAAAGTCCATTAAGCATTTTCTTGTGTGGAATCATTGTAATGTATTTGCTGTCATGTCATTGCTTTTTCCTTTGGCTTTATTTCTGAAATAGAATTGATTTCCTCCTTTTGTTTTGCTGACATAGAATAAAATCTCTCTTACCCATAACCAGAAATGGATACACTTGTAACTAGCCCTCTGATACCAGGAAATGAGATTTTCTAGCAGAGCATTGTAATGTTCAAACTTCAGGTTTGTTCATGCCAAGGAGCAAATAAGTTTTAAAATAGCATTTGATGAACCACCTAAAAGTCTTCTATGCTTATCTTAGGACAAATGCTTGTCTCCTTTTCCATAACATATCATTTACCTCTGGGTGGTATTTTTGTTGAGGATGACCTTTATTTTGCATTCTCATCCCTCTCTTTAATTCTTCATGATTTGATCAAATTAATTCTTATTTGCATGAATCATTGTAAGTTTGATCTCAGACCAAAGATGAATTTTTAGGACTGTCTGGGCAAAATGAGTAGTCTATTTTGAGTTATGAGTAGGCATAAAAAGATTTTAGTGCTATTCTGACTGAAATTCTGTGCACATGTAAGTTCAAAACAGCGGAAGTTGGAAACTTCAAACTTGGTT
This sequence comes from Pelusios castaneus, assembly GCA_007922175.1. Taxonomy (NCBI): domain Eukaryota; kingdom Metazoa; phylum Chordata; order Testudines; family Pelomedusidae; genus Pelusios; species Pelusios castaneus. The sequence continues at coordinate 3,980,674 of ML685902.1, forward strand.
GTCCAGAGAGGAAGGAAAAAAAATCCATATTTGAAGAAAATTAACTCAGAATTGTTAAGCTAAGAAGTTCTGAAGATGGATTATTCATCATTTATGCATTAAAATATTTATATTCTCAATGTCCTTAAGCCAGAGTGGTTTAAAATTCTAGGAGTGTACTGACTTGCTTCAGTTTGACAAATACTGCTTTAAAACCCAAAGGAAAACTTAAATGGTGTTATTTTAAAAATAAATCTATTTACAAACTAACTTCCTGCTGTTAGCTTTGGATCAGACCAGTAAAAAAAAAATGAAGTCAATGGGTTTCTACTCAGTTGAGTGGGTTTTGGATCTGGCTCATTTATGTACAGAACAAGCTGTGCTTTTAAACAATCATTTATGGTACTGAGAACATGTTTGTCTCTACCAAGTCCCTATGTCATCTGAGTTGGTTAGCTTGTTGATAGTAAGATATTTAAAGCCACTTTACTACTTTTATTATTTTTCTTCTTCACTGACCTTGTTCAGCATATTGTTATAATACTTCCACCAAGCATCTGGAGATGGATAGTGCATCTTTAATGACCACTATGATATTTGTACTTATTACTTGGTATTTCTATCTTTATTTCTACTTCATGCTCTTTAACATAGTCATATAATAGTTATTATAATAATGTTTTCTTTTGCACCACTTCTTCCATAACCTAACTAATTTTTACAATACAGTAAGTAACAACAAATTTTTCTATCACATAGAAATAAGTTTATCCATCCCCTTTTCTGTTGGAAATGATAACCTATGCTTTTCATCTTCAGCAGTAGTTTTTCATAAGAGCTAAGCATATTGAATGCACTTTGATTATTGAGTTCTTTTGAAAATCTGCCTGTATGGATGTTGCCTCATTTTAGGGTCTTAATAATTTTAATAATGATGTTTATAGAATGGGATTATAGGCTTTCCAATTGATCTAACCAGGAGATGATAAAGTTCTTGTCCCAGAATCAGGCTACAGAGAGTTTTGCAAGAATCCGTAGGAAGTTTGACAAGGGCACTTAAATTAATAATCAAAAGATAGCCTTAAAGACTTTTATTGAAATAATATAGAATAATAATCAAATGGATGATAATCAAATCAGGATTACAATGCAATAATTTTATTGTAAGGCTACACGGGGTATGATGTACTGTTAAACTTTTGGATTAATATACTCACCTTTTCTTGTTATCCTGATGGTAAGACACAAGGGACCAGAATTGGCTTTGTCTGCTGATGTCCTGGTTCCTCAATTCTTGAGTGGGATATGGAAAGCTTATGAACTGCTCAAGAACTAAGAGTTAGAAAGATTACAACACTAGGACTAAGATAATAGTAAAGACACAAGACCCTTTAGACATAAAACATGGTGGGTTGCCCCTCTTATAAGCTGAGTACTGTGTGCCCTCCTACCATGTCCAAGCTTAACTTCCTCACCCACAAAATATCAGGGTACACTTACTCTATAGACTGGCCTGTTAGTGCATATTAATGACATATTCATATGCTTTCCAGACAGTGCGCTCATTCTTACCTCTGTTCTTCCTGGCCTAACCATGTTCTTTGATGCACTTGTTAAGTCTACTGAGGTCATGAGCTGAGGTAGCCTCCACCCCATCTTAATGCCTCCTGACTTATCTAGGATAAAGGTTATAACCATATTTATAATTTATCTGTAGCTCATTATCACGTATCTCAGCTAAAGTTCCACATACAGGATGTGGCCTGTAGATATCTTGCATTACAGCCCCAAATACTTCTAATATAAATCTATAAATCTGTTATAATAAAACAAGCAATAAAATTCATGAGAAACAGTAACTTCGTAAGAAAAGTTCCAAAGGGGTAGCCGTGTTTGTCTAGTTCAGCAAAACAAACAAGGAGTTTTGTGCAGTGATTTTTCTTTTTTTTAAAAAAGTGCCAGTACCTGGCCTGGGATCTGGGGCCATATCGCTGTGCAAATAAGGGGTGGGTACTCATTACCCCTGAGTACAATCACAAAAAAAATCACTTGTCTTTTGGCATATAAATACATTCATTACTCTTTAAAAGTGCCACAGAACTCCTTGTTTGTTTTTCATAAGAAAAGATGTATTTGCAAGCAAACAGGCTAGTCCTGTAGGCTACATGGATCATAATGCTGAATATTCTTGGAAGGTTGGTCTCTGTGGTGTGTTCTGAGCATGTTGACGATCTGGCGTTAAGTGCTGTTAAGAGGTGGCTCAGGCTTTTTTCTTCCCCATCTCTCAAATCCGTCTCTGGGAGGCAGCAGCTGGGCTCTGGGCTGTCAGCACCAGCAACAGGGATGATCGTTAACAGGCAATATAAGTAATGCAATGTCTACACAGACACTACATCGACCTACATGCTCTGCCTCTCACGGAGGTGAAGTTACTAGGGCCGTGTACACACGATCACTTTATTGCGTGATAAGGCTCCTTACTGCGCAATAAAGCTGCTAGCGTACACACGATCATTTTCCCTGTTGCGCGGCAACACCCTCTTGCCACGCAACAGTTAAACCACTCAAATCGAGAGTGGTTAGCATTACTGCGGAACAACTGTTCCACGGTAATGCTCGTGTGTACCCATTTTGTGTGTTAGACAGCCTCTGGAAATGTCCCAGCGTGCCAATTGAGGCCACTCTGGGACATTGGAGCTGTCAAATATGGCAATTGCACTGCTCTAGCTGAGCAGTGAAATTGACTGTTATGGGAGCTGCCAGGTTCGGTGGCTCCTCTGGACTGAGCTAGGGGGCTGGCCCAAACCGGCTGCCCACGCCAGTTCGGGCCAGCCCCCTAGCTCAGCCCCAGGGCTTCGGGTGGCAGCAGGGGCAAGCGCCGCAGCTCCTCCTGCCACCCGAAGCCCTGCCCGGGGCTGAGCTAGGGGGCTGGCTGTGGGCAGTGCATGGTGGGACAGGTGCTCACCATGCACTGCTCTTGTATCGCAAAGGAGCGTTCACATGGGTGAACGCTCCTTTGCGATATAACCGGCAGGTGTGTGTACACTAAAGCGCTATATTTATAGCGCTTTCCTTGTCCCGCAGTAGTTTATTGCAGGACAAGTTTGTCGTGTGTACATCGCCTAAGTGATGTAGTGGGTGACTTACACTGGTGGCGATACCATTCTAGTGTAGACCAGTAGTTTTCAAACGTAGGGTTGGGACCCAGTACTAGGTCACAGACCCTCAGGCACTGGGTCGCGGCACCCCTTGCTGCTGCTACCAAAAGACTGGAATGCATCGTTGAAAGATGTAATTGTTGGGTCATGAGCATAAATGAGTTTTTTCAATTGGATCCCAAGAAAAAACATTTGAAAACCACTGGTGTAGACAATAATAGATTGATGTAAGTTGTCTTATGTGGACCCAACTCTAGTGTGGACCAGGCCTGACTGTCTCAGGATGAAGTAGCACTGCTAGGAAAGGACTGAATAACTGTATTTGTTCTTTACTTTCTTTGTAATGTGAAATCTTAATAGTCCAACACTGTGTGAAAAATGGAATATAAGTGGGTTTTCTTTTGACTTTGCAGTTTAGATTATTCAATTTGGGCTAGATTGGCTGGCTTTATGATTTTAGGGACCAATGTCAACATGAGTCAAGAAGCAAATGCAACAGCGTCTCTACATGAATTATGGTCATTTTTGTCCATTGGGATACTGGGATATATAGACTGCCACTTGTTAAATAGACTTGTACCCTTTCTGCCTGGTAAAAGCAAGGGAGAAAGGTGTTGAAGTATCCTTCCAAATTGAACCAACCATAAGGGCTAAACCATGGTACTTGGACATGTTGACCAGGTTAATCAACACTGAAATAATTATGTGTTGACACCCACCCACATTTTCTTCTGGTTTCAAAGTCAGCATAAGTAGGATAGTTCATACCTTTATTGTTTAAGCCTACAGATCTAGAAGATGACATGTTATTGGCTTACAAGGATATTTTGGTAGTTGGCTAGAAACTCTTTTTAATGAATACTTAAATTCTACATAAAACACTTGAAGCAATCATTATCTTTGGGAAGTCCCATAATTTACACTATATTATGGGACTTCTACAGTGAAGTGAACTGTATGAATTCAGTTTTGTTTAGTTTTTGATGGACCTGAATAGTATATGTCTTTCACATTCTGATTCATTTGTGCATGTAATTTAAGATGTTGACATTGGTCCCTAAAATCTGTATGATTTGGTCATAATTCCCCTAGTTATCAACTTCTTTCTCCTTTGAGTTGGGGATGGTTGAAACAACAAGGGGTGAAGGGTATGGGGTGGGAGAGGAGTACTTAAACCACCTGTAAGTTAAATGAATATTGTACATTAGTGCTCCTGGGAGCTAGCTAGATTTGAACTCTGGGATGCTCCAGAATGTGTGATCTGCCATCTGGAATTTGATTTTAAATAGGTATAAACAAAAAAGTGTTAGTTTATATAGATATTTTTCCTGCCACCTGCTACCCTCTCCAAATCCAGGTTTCAGCTGCTTGATATTTCTGCTATCCTCATTGTGCTAGTTTTCCAGTTACTCATAGAATTTGTCAGGATAAAGAGGCATAGAGAGAACCTGAATTTGTAATATAAAATCCATTCAATAAAACTTCTTCTGTCTTTGGGGTCGTGGCGGGGAGGGGTTGAAATATGGATGAAAAGCTTCCCAGCATTTATTACACAGAAATAAAAAGATCCAAACTACATTTTCAAAATAAAACATATGCATTTTGTGTTTTGAAAATGCAGACAAATATCGAAATATGTTTTGTTTTCTCTTTTTACCTGCTGCAAGTTCAAGTAGGAAGAGTCTGGGCTAGTAGGAATTGTAGTAGGAACCATGCTCTGTTGTCATGTGCCAGTAAAAAAATCAGGAATATCAATACAAAATACTTCAATATGTATATAAATAAGATCTCATTTGAAATTGCAATTTTACGTAAGTATGAAGATGTATGTCTGTGAAATAATGTTAATGCCATTTCTGTCATGAAATACTTTTATCCTACAGTACAGAATGGTAATTTGGCTTATTCATTTTATTTAGATTTGTATAAAAAAATGGCATGAAAGATGTGCTTTTTTCACTATTTTGAAACGAAAAGATGGTTTCATGGTTGATGTTTATTGATTTAGAAAACTGAATTACTTACTAGTGGTCTGACTTTGATTTTTATGTTTTATATTCAGTACGAAAAAGCTAAACCTCAAAAAATAAATTTGTAAGAATATGAATAACTGTATACAGTATAGTGTATATGAACTTAAAACAAACTAAAATTTACATTTTTTTTGAATGAGCCCTGTCAGTTATTTGTCTCATAAATTCAGTTGGCTGTTTGGAGCAGTGGTTGATATTTGCCTGAAGATATGATGCCTTGCTATTTATTTTCCACTTGGTTTTCTTATGGAAAATTCCAGAAATAAAACTTAAATCTTTGATTAAGTGCAAGACACAATATATAATTTTGTTGGCTTTGCAATCCCGTAGCAGAGGCAGAGGTATTTATTATTCTTTCATTCACAGCGGTCTGTACACTGGAACACTGAGCACTTTTCTTTATTGTTCTTTCATTAAGTCAAATCCTTCTTGAAGTGTTGCTGTATTCTGTGCTCCCACCTGTGAAAGAAGTGAGGGGGTCAGCATCATTTATTCAATATTGGTATATTAAAATATGTTGAGAGGGAATTTAGCATCCCCAGGGATTTTATCTACCATCTCAGAGATAACTGCCATTCTTCTGAAAAATGCTGTCTTCTTCCTATATATTTTTTATCCATCCTCTATACTTTAATAGACAATTATATTTCAATTCTAGAATTTTATAGGGTAGTTCTGTATTGAATCCTATAATTTTTAGAGACAAGGTGGATGTGGTAGTATCTTTTATTGGACCAATTTCTGTTGATGAAAAACACAAGCTTTCAAGCTACACCGAACCTTAGAACAGAGTAACAGAAGTTGGTTCAATAAAAGATATTACCTCACCCACCTTATCTCTCTTATGTGCTGGGACCAACAATAGGATGGCAAAAAGCATTGAAGATATTGTAAGTAACTTCTGTATAATCCTACAGGTTTTCTGCTTCTTAAATTTCATAGCCTCTTCCCATTGACCTTTCCTGCTGCAGTGTCTATTATATAGAGAGGAAGGAAGCCTCATAGGTCTTGCCTACGCTGTATCTTTCTACTTAAAATTCCCTACCTGCTGGTGCAACTGCCATTTTAACCACTGTGTTGTTAGATCTGCTCTGAGCAGGATTAGATAACTGGTGTTTGAAACCTTGACAACTGTCCCATGCCCATGCTTCCGCTGCTGCTGCGACCAGTGAAGCGATACTGGTGAAAAGTAGGAAACGGTGAGTGGAGGGAAAAAAGACTGATGTAGACACAGCCCTCGTGCTCATGACGAGGCATGTAGGAAGGAGGCAGCCTCGTTGGAGCTAAAAGATGGCTAGCAGCTGCAGCATGATAAGGGGACAGGTTCCAGAGGGGTAGCCGTGTTAGTCTGTACACAGCAAAAATGAGAGTCCTGTGGCACCTTAAAGACTAACAAACTTCTTCAGGCATAAGCTTTCGTGCGCTGCACCCCACTTCGTCAGATGCATCTGATAAAGTGAGATGCAGCCCACGAAAGCTTATGTCCGAAGAAATTTGTTAGTCTTTAAGGTGCCACAGGATTTATTTATTTATTTTATGATAAGGGGAGCACTCCCTGGATCCCTTAAAGCTAAGAGCCTCTTCTGGGTAGCCACACATGTCTAGCCTGCATCTTATGAGATAAAATAAGTTCAATTAACATATTACAGTTAAGAAACTAAAAAAGTTGTTGCAGTGAGAAGACTTGAACTCCTACTTTCCTGTGCATTTTATCTGTAAGGGTGAAAGGATAAATTGGTGGATATTTTTGTGACATCACAAAGAATTAATGAGCCTTAATTTGAAATAAAGTGCTCTGGGTTGAGAGATGTGAAATTATTAGATTGTCTCTGTAGCATAACCCACCCAGCTCCCCATAGCCTCTCAAAACAAACAAACAAAAAAACCCACCCAGGCTGTTGCCAGGGGGCTAATTATAAAATAAAGTGAAGAATAGTTAAATATTGATGCCAATAAGCTCTGTATGATTTTAATAGGCAAGTAGAACAGGAGGTCATTGTCTCAAGTTGAGGAAGAAATAGCGTAGACAGATTTTTTTCTCATAGAAATGGCTGAAATAACAGGGGAAAAACTTACCTTGATTGTATACTGTATTGTAATTTAGTGCTCAAGGGAGTTAGTTACATTTTGTAGGTAAGAAGGATTAGAGGTTGCAGCTACTAGGTTGCTGGCTTGGTGTTAAATTGATGATATGAGCCACACTGTAGTTCCTAAAACTCCAAAGGCTCCTATATGTCTTTTCATTTGACGTGAATATTTGTGGTTCTTTAACAAAGATATGAAATTTAAAAAGAACCCTTGCCTCCTGTTTGAGCATGTCTTTCTCTTTTTAATCTGTGCCTCTACAGATTCTTCTTTCCTATCGTATTTCATCTAAGATTCAGGGGACCACAGTAATTTAATGGTCACAGGGTTATACATTTCTAGACCAGACACTTGCCAGAAGTAAGATCAATCTTTTGTGAAGGAGGTATATGTAATCTTAACTTCATTTTATTTGGTGCATGTTTAAATAGATTTTTGTATTCTGCACAAAATAGTAATTTTATTATTTAAAATATGTTTTATATTCATATGTTTTTAAGACTGTTCAGTGTTCCTGGACCATTGCTAACCCTTTCATTTAAATGAGACTGTATCAACTAGTGTTTGTTCTTCCCTGCATTGCGGCTCTCAAGTCATCACAACAATAAACATATGCTGTCCTTAAATCATCTTCAACTAGCTTTCCTCTGCCCCACTCCACTGTCACTTTTATTCATAGCCTAAAACAGAAATATGAGTTTTTGTGCTTTTTCAACTCCCAGTCGATTTCTTATCTTTGAGTGAATTATACCTTATGATGAAAGTATTCTCTCTGTGCCCGCAGAGGAAGCTACTGCTGTGAAAAGTTGGCTTAGCAACTGAAGGAACTCTGTTTCAAGTTGTCTGGCTAATGATTTCCACCAGTTCAGGGGAGTGACTTTATTCAAAGCGCCATAAGTGAACATGCCATCAGTGAACATGTACTGTTTGTCTGGTTCTGCTCCAGCGCTGAAATTTATTATGACTGGCATAAATGAGGAGTGATTTTGAGATGCCCATGCCGTGGCTGCCTCATCTACTTCAGAAGTTAGGCATCTACCTTTGTATCGGGTTGAGAATGTTTGCGAGAAAATGAGGTGGAGTTAGTGCTTGATGCATTTGCTTCTTTTTTGCCTGCAGTTTATCTTTCTGGTGAGGAATTCAGTGTCTGTTGAGGTGACTCCTAAATTCTGACAGCATCAGCAATGCAGCAACAATTTCTCTGAAGTTTGTTTAAGATTGTGGATATATAGGCTTCTTCAGTATACTGAGTATATCCTCTACATTCCTCTTTAATCCTATGTTAGATACTTTGTATGAGATATGTCCATCTATTTTATCATGGTGTGCTTCACAAACTTTTATGAGAATAGGCCAGGTCATAATAACTTGTTCAAAATAATCATCTACATAATTCCATCAAACATCTTGGATCCTCCTGCTCTCTTCTGTGAAGCTGAAGCAAAATGGTTGTTACTGAAGTATTTTGCTACTTCAACAACATTTTCTTTTATTCCTGGAGAAGATGTACTTAAGTCTTTGGCTAAAAAGTGCAGTCATATGTCATTTAGGAGCATCCTTCCTGTCTGGTGGAATGCAGGCCGGTCATAAGGACTCAACCATGTCAATGAAGGATTTATTGTTAACATCCAACGTAGCAAACAGCTTGGGAAATTACTTGTTAAATCACACATATACTAAAAGAATGATGCATTGAAAAGTGAAGTATTTAAGTTACAGTACTAACCAGTTGATCCACATTGTTCTTCAGATATATCCACATCTTCATCCACATCCTTTTCTCCAGATAAGCAGTTTTCATTGTGATGTTTAATTCTTGTAACTGGGCCCTGCATCTCCTTCTTGCACTTGACATGCTTTCCTCTTTTACCCAGGGAAGGAATTTCTTCAAAATATTCCCAGATAGGGTCTCTCTTATGCCCAGAAGCTATGACAGTTTTTCTGTGGCAAAAGTACGGAGAAATGTAGGAAGCTGTGTGTATACTGAATAATGTCTTCCCTTTTTCCTTTCCAGTCCACTCCACTGTTCCTTTCTATTCTGCCTCTGTTCTTTCCTATATATTATTTTCCTGTTGATAAGACAGTGTCTTAACTAACTCCTCTGTCTTGCTTGGCCCAGCTCCACCTCCACATAAGCATAGAACAACAGTGCCATCCAGCTTGTGACTTTCTTTGCACATGTGACTTTGTCAGCTAAGAAACAAACTGAAAGCCCAGAACTTTTGAGAAGTAAGAGCTGATAGTTAGGCTGGACAGATTAGAGCCATTAATTCATTTTTATGAGACTGTAAATGTAGGTATAGCGTGTTTATGATGAGATTTAATTGTAACATTTTTTTTTAAAGGAGAGAAAAAAATCAGTATTTTATTGATGATTTTTAAAAAATAAAGGAATCTGATTTAAATACCCTCCCCCCATTTTTTATTTTTTTTTTAAAAAAACCATTGATTTTTATCCACCTTGTCCTGAAGGGTTATCAGTCTATTAATTCATTAAAAAAAATGTAGTGACCATAAAGAACTACAAATCGCTTAGAATAAACATTTAGTGCAAAGCAAATTAAAAAAAAAAAATCTGTTGAGTTACAAAGTTACAACACATATCCTGTTCACGCAACTCTAATCTAATGCAGCTTCTGTGGCTGAAGACCAGAAACTAACTACTCGATATCTGACTTCAGATCTGTGGTCACTGGTATCATCAGACCTCTTAAATTTGTGTAAGGGCACAATTTCAGCTTTTTCAGTTTAATTGCAGAAAATGCTTGTTCGCATTACTAGGTACTACCAAAGCAGCAGATGTAAAGCTGAGCAAAATGCAAATGTCTGAATTCAGTCACTAGAAATATTTGCCAAAGTGAAGTCATATCTGCCACAGTGGGAAGGGCTGGACGTTCAGTAAATTGGCCCTTTAGGTCAGTGTTGCACTTCAGATCTATAATTTCCATTTGGAGTTTCTCTTCTAGTGAACTAATTTTGTCATTGGGAAACATAAATGGATTTATAATGAGAGCCATGTTATTCTTCTCTGCTTCAAACTGACTAAATTGGAATTGAAAAATGTCCAGCAGTGCCTCAACTTTACTTTTATAGATGTCTGTGTCAAGTCCATTGTCCACTGATCTCTATCTCAGATTCCCCAAATTGTCAAGTTTTCTGTAAGCTAGCTCAGTGTTTCTCAACCTTTTAAGTAGCAAGTACCCCCTAACTTCTGAAAATTTTGATAAGTACCCCAACCCTCAGCTGCCTCCCAGCTGGGAGGTGGGACTGGGGGAAACAGGAGGCTGCCATGTGTACCCCCAACCTATGTCTGTGTACCTGTAGGGGTATGCGTACCACAGATGGAGAAATGTATGAGCTAGTTGTCTGATAACAGCTGCACCCCATTTTAAAGGAAGCAATGTCATTACACGTATTTTTGAGGAGCTGGTTGCTTCCTTGAAGCTTCAGATTCAAAGTATTCAGGTGAGCAGTAATATTGACTGAGAATGCCAAACCATTCAGCCAGTCACTGTTTGCAAGATATGCACATTCCATAGGCAAGTCATCGATTTCTATCAGAACTGAAGAATGCTATTTTTCAATTCCCAGAAATGAGAAAATCTTTACCTTTGGCCGCCATTGGACCACACAATGAAGCAGCAGTTTGCCATACTTTTCTTCGACATCAAGAAGAAATTGTCTGACTTCTCGCTTATTTAAAGCTCTGGTGCGAACTTTGTTCACATGTTTCAGCACTATGTCCATCACAGGCTTGAGATTTTAAATTTTTCTATATTATGCCTCTTGATGACAGATGCAATGGTACTTTAACAGTGGTTGTTCAAGAAACTACTCCAACAGAGAAGGCCACCCAGCATGTCTGCAGGTTAGTGGAGGTAAACCATCTGTGCGTATGCTATCCAGCTTTCCCCAGTCCAGATTATTTCTTTCTATGCAAGTCTCCAGGGCAGGAAAGACATCTTATGGTGCCGTACATTGACCGAAGCCCAGGTAGCTCTTCAGTGACATCAGGTATTTTCATCTGCCCATCTTATGGTGCTGTCCATTGACTGAAGCCTAAGCAGCTCTTCAGTGACAGCATTCAATGATTGATAGCTTGAATCAAAATTGTGACCTGTGCCATGTCAGAGATGTTATTAGATTCATCCATAGCCGGTGAAAAAACTTGCAGTTTGAGGCATGAAAACCCACTTGATCCTTGACATTCTCCTGCAGGCAGTCGCCCGTCCCACTCCCCTCCCCTCCAGCACCCCTGCCCAGCAGGGGGTGGGGCCAGCAGGGCCCAGGAGCTGTGCTGCAACTTGTTTTTCCCTGCTGGCCGCACTCCCCAGCGGGGAAGCACGGCAAGTGGGGTCCTGGAGCTGTGGCATGTGGCTTATGGCCCCAGGCCACGATGGGGGGCGGGGCCAGTGGGGCAGCCTGAGTGGTGCTGCGTGCCACTTAAGCTCGGCCGGCGTGCCACGGGTTGCCGACCCCTGACCTAGAAGATAGATTGAAAAAACATTGGGTTTGTTGAGCTTGGAGAAGGGAAGATTGACCTCCATAACACAGGTGATAGACTCTCACCCTGTAATTTCTATATCAAGTACAAAGGGTGTTGGCTACCTTTTCATGTAGACATCTTGCATATCATTTTTAAAAACTACATTCCTTCCATCTTTATTGAGAAGTTTATCTCTGAATTAAATTAAGCTCTGCTGGGAAGGGCCTGGGGAGCACTTCAATCTCCCTGGACACTCAATAAAAGACCTTGAAAGTTACCATATTCCAGAAAAAAAAAAAAAAATTAAAAACAGACTTCTGCCTGAAACTGCAGAGCTGGAATTCATATGCAAACGTGACACTATCAGATTGGGTGTCAATAGGGACTGGTGATGGCTAGCTCACAACCAAAAGTAATTCAATTGTTGTTAATAGGCCACATCTACTCTGTTTGAGATGACCTTCTTAACTCACCTTTCTTTCCAGCATACTGCTGTTTTCACTTCATGCATCTGAGGAAGTGGCTTGTAACCTACTAAAACTTATGACTTAATACATTTGTTAGTCTTTATAAGTGCCACAGGACTCCTTTATTTATTTATTTATTTATTTATTTTTACAAAGAATTATTGTCCTGTGAAACTACTTACCACTTAGGACCCTAGAAACTGCTTGCATCAGGGAGTTGATCAGTATAACTATAAGAACAACGAGAGCCCCGTTGCATCTGATGAAGTGGGTTGGAGCCCACGGAAGTATGCCCAAAGAAATTGGTTTGACTTTAAGATGCCACAGGACTCTCATTGTTTTTGCTGTACACAGACTAACTACCCCTCTAGAAATTGTCAATATAACTATGTTGCTCATGGGTATGAAAAATCCATACTCCTGTATGACATAGTTAAATTGATCTAACCTCTGGTGTAAACAGTGCTAGGTCTGCAGGACAGCTCTCCAGCTGATCTAATCTATTGCCTCTCAGGAAGTGTAGTAGCTGCATCAGTGGGAGGACCTGCTGTTGGCGTACTGTGGATAGTGTCTTCACTGACGTGCTACCTGCGTAATTGTGCCACTGTCGCACTTTATGCATAGACAAGCCCTTAGGCTGTGGGGATGGGGAGTGTCTTTTTGGGACATGATTGCTGAACAATAAGAAGCTTTCCACCATTAGGTTTAGGTTCATATCATATGAAGTAGACCTCTGGTTATCTCTCTACAGATTCCATGTTTTTCTGAATCTTGTGAATGGCTACTGTTTTGCTCTGGTTTTGTTCTAAGCCTTCTGAGAAGATGATGTGATGCAATATAATGTATAAGCCCTAAAATGCTGTCTTGACAGTGCTCAGGCTGTTTGCCTCTTCAACTTTAGGAAAGCTTTTAAACATTTGAGGTCTTCATAATTATGAAAGTTTGTGCCAGAAATTTCTAAATTCAAGGCATCCCCATATCCAGAATGATTTAATGTTTACTGAAGAATTATGTTGTTCATTTCCTAGGTTGTGGAAGAGGGCTGTTCAAGGAAGTAAAGGGTGGAGAATTTCTCTCATATTATTAGCTGCTTTTGAAAGATGACTGAGTAGGGAACAGGGATACACTTTGGTTCTATTTCCTTTAGCTTTCTTAGCTTATTTTAGCTTATTTCTAATTATTTTTTCATTTTCAGTTTTGCCAGCCTCAGGTGTTCAAAAATCATGAGATTCGCATGTGTTTTTAAAAAATATGAGTTTTTTGTTAATGTTTGCCTTTTTAAAAAAAATGGAACTTGAGATTTTCATTTAATTACAGGATTCCAGGATCTGGGGATATTCAGACCCCCCCGCCCACCTCGTATATCATTAGACTTATGGTAAAACAGTGGGAGTTAGCCACACTGCCTTTTTCCATTTTGGATTCTATGAAAGCGAAACTATCCAAGGGGAGAAAGAATAGATATTTATTTTTCTAACAGGAAGGCTTATAACAATGACACCTTTAAATTGTGGTACTTCCTAGAGAATTAATAACTGACTGAGGATAATAGTCTAAAGCAAAAAGGGAGCATTCTGAGTTGGCATCCAGTTGCCTGAAATACCTTGGGCTTTCATCCTTATTACACTAATATAAAATCTATTGGTTTGTGCTGCAAACATCTCTCCTTAAAAAATAAGGTCAAGACCAAAAAAGTTAAACCAGTCTTTGCTGTATAATTTTTCCACAAAACATGTATTAAATATGAAAGGTCAGACTTGAAGGGTTGTCTCTGCAGTTTGCTGTTGTTACTACTTTATAATGAAAAGGTGAAACAGAGTGACGTGTGTATTGTGACTTAGGTTATTGGATGTGTTCAGATTGGTATTAAATCAGATCTAGTTGAAAATATATTTGATATTTTTCTTAGGAAATAATCAACTTTGCAAAGTGCAGTTGTGACAGTACAGTGAAATATGGCATTGAAATGCTTTTTATATAGTGTTTAGCTTTCTGTTTGGGATATTTAGGGTATGTCATAAGATTAAAAATCTGACATTCATCTTAACTATACCTTGAATATGTTTAAGGAACAGTTACACTTCTAAAATGAATGAGACCTTTTGCTTTTATTTAAAACCAGTAAACCCCCGATTCTCTAAAGAATCGCAAATTGAAAAATGGTAATCACCGCTGGGTGGGAGGTAGGGCGGGCAGCCGTGCGCTCCCTGCCCCCATTACCTGTCCCCCACTCCCTCCACAGTGCCCCCATCACCGGTCCCCCACTCCCTC
>ML685902.1:3995552-4036961 GCA_007922175.1 Pelusios castaneus
GATTTGAATCTCCCCAGCCTGGCCTCAGCAAGACGGGGATTCAGCTGCTGCGCGCGCAGCTGCGTCCCCGCAGTGCATATATACATCTCTCGTTTAGATATATAGATGATTCAATTGTAGGATAGGGCTCAATGATTTAATGGGTTATTATTTTCTTAATTTATATTTATATACTTCATAAAAATATATTGAAAGCTACAGGTACTTTTTGCCATATGTTAAAAATCTTCAGAATAAGAAACAAAAATAAACCCAGCAACCTCTCCAAAACCAGGGAGGAGAAAAACCCACCTCAGACATTAACCCTCTGGTTCCCAAAAGCCTAGGTTTAAAAAGAGGGATTTTGCAGTGTTCCCTGCAGTTCACTGATCTGGGCTGTTGGACCTGGTGGAGGTGAGAGCTAACCATGGAGAATTCTCTCTCAGCAGTCCTGTCTCTTTCTAGCTAATTCCCACATGAACCAACCTTTGCTCAAAACTATCAATTGGGGCCTTTGAAGGATGGGAGAGTAAGAATAGAAAGTCAGAAAGTAAATAGTCTTATAACACATGAGAACATTAATGGCATCTTGTAATAGAAACATTTTCAGAGGGGAAACAAATTAATGTAGCTCTATTATTTGTGTAATTAAGTTGAGATTACTGCTGGCACACCTTCAAAATTATAGCACTTTAGGTACAGAGTAGTCTTTAGTTCCATTTACCATTAGTGTATCATCAATCAATAGTTTGGAATGCCACCCTTTAAATAAAGTGAAATTGTTCTCAGAAGTGAGACCACCGGTTCATATCCAGCTGGATTGTAACCTGACAACTTCAACATCATCATTTGCATCTACACCTCCAGAATCCATTTGTTTCTTTTCCCCCTTCTTCATATTAGGCCAAAGCTGATTATGAGAAGGAAGAGAGACGCAAAGAACTCAAGCGGCTGCGAGGTGAGGATACATGGATGCTCGCTGATGTGAACAAACGTGTGGAAGAGCTGGAAAAGGTGATTAAATTTCATGCTAACTTTTCATTATCTTGAAGGAATTTGAAACATTCACAAACTTAAAATGATGTAGAAAATAATCTCTGAATGCCACATACCTCAAAAGCAACCTTGGTTAAAAACTAAATGGAAATATGTAACGACTTCCCTTATTTTGGTCGTACAAAAGCATAAGTATCGCTTTAGCTCAGCTTTGCATCTAATTTCCACCATGTAATAATGGCAGCAGAGATGTAAGGCACCTGGAGTGCTTAGAAGGATATACAGCAGTAAGGTTTAATTTATAGACATTTGAAAAGTAATTTGTTGATAAATTGGAGAGGGTTTAGAGGAGAATCATTAAAGAATTAAAACAGGCCTTTTAGTAATAGTCTCAAGGAGCTCTCTTTATTTATCTTAGCCAAGAGAAGGTTAAGAGGTGAAGTGATCACAGTCTACAGGGCAAGCAAATATTTGCTAATGGGTTCTTCAGTCTATCAGGCAAAGGTAAAACAAGATCCAAGGGCTGAAAGTTGAAGTTAAACACACTCAAATGGGAAACAAGTCATACATTTCTTTAATAGTGGTGGCAATTAACTGCTGAAACAATTTACCAAAGGTTGTGGTGGTTTGTTCATCACTGGCAATTTTTAAATAAAGATTGGAAGTTTTTCTAGAAGATGGGCCCTAGTTCAAACAGTAATTATTCTGGGGAAGTTCTGTGGCCTGTCTTATAGAGAAGGTAAGACTAGATGATCCCAGTGATCCTTTTTGGCCATGGAACCTGTGACCCTCGCATTGGGATATGGAGCCTCTCACTGAAGTTCTGTCTGAGTTAATAGTTGTTAATGTAGTGGAGGGCCCCATTAGCATTTTGGGCCTCGTTGTGTTGGGTGTTGTAAACAGTGAGGTCTTGTCTATAAAGTGTGTTAGTCTGTACCAGTTGGGGTATATATTCTGAAGCACATTAGTGTCACTCAGTAACTGGCTGTTTGGACTGTGCTGGTGGCATGGGCATACTAAAGGTGTCCTAGTGTGTGTTAATGTAATACCGTTTGAATTGGGACTCTGTTAATGTGTATGTGGGAACTTTTAATGTACTGCAGAAGGATCCATATGGGCAAGTTAGCATGCAATATGCTGGTGCTCATTAGAATTTACACCCTAAGTCAGAGGTGAGAAAACTTTGGCCCACCCGTTAACTGGCCCTGGCTTGCAGCCCGGAGCATGACTGCCACAGCCGCTTCCCTCTTCCAGCTGGGAGGCCCCACACCCTCTCCCACCAAAGGGACTCTGCAGAGTTTTGGCTGAGTGCAGTGGTCACTCCCTACTCCTTCCCAGATCCACCTCCTGTGGGCAGCCCCAGCTGGCAAGTCCTTAGTAGAAGCCCTATTTATCTTGTGTTTGGCAAGACCCAACAAATGAGTGTAAAAGGCCTTGTTTAGGCGGGAAAGTTTTTTTTTTTTTTTTTTTAGAATATCAAGTTATTTCAGGATGAACTGTCTTATGTCCACACACAAGTTGTTTTTAATTATCTGATGTCTTCTCCCATGTTAATTAATCCAGTATGGAAACAAAATAGCTTATTTCTGAAATGAACTTTTTTCAGCTTGAAGTTTGTGTGGACAGCTGTAGCAGCTGTCATATTTCAGCTTAACTTTTTCTCTTATTTTTATTCCACACTCCATTATTTCACACCTGGATCTTCTTGTCCATTACCTGTGTGCCCTCTACTGCTTCAGAGTAATCTCCTTCTTGTTTAAATGCTGGTATACAACTAGGTGGGCCCCTTTGCAATCTAATTATTGATGCATCCAGTTATTGACAAATTCACATATCCATTAAAAAGCTCTTCATGCAGCCATTTTGGCCTCTTTTCTAGCTGTCCTTTGCATCAAGATAGTCCCTTCTCACACCACTCTATCCCCTAGGTTTTGACCCTTCACTCACAGAGTTTGTGAGCCCATTGGCACAGATGTGAAGACTCAGCACTTTTACTTGTGTTCTGTCACAGTTCTAGTGCAATGTTATATTCTATTCTATTTGCAATGTTACCTTGAATCAATAAAGGTTTTAATTATAGAAAAACATGGCTGAGAAATTTCAGTGAAATTCACTTCCCCCCAGAATAATTTTTTTTTAATCAAATGTTTATACAAAAAACATTTCATTCATTTCCTTGGTACAGTACATTCATTTTCCATCCACTGCACTGAACAATGCATCCCGGGCCCTGTTTCCCTGATCGGTTGAGGCACCCAGGCAAATCCATTAAATATCTTCAAAGATTGGCAAGCTTTATGAAATGGCCGAACAGCACCCTGTAGTAGTAGTGCACACCTCTATGAGAACAGCCCCACAGTTGATCTACCAACCCCACGGTGGCTAGCTTCTGACTGGTTGGAAAAGTGAGCTTTCAGATGGTGATGGCTGGATGCTTGTCACGCTAGGGGAACTCTCATTTTGGTATGCCATCACTGCACTTTCAGTTAGAGCTCTGAAGAGATTTTTAGGAAAGTGGCCTTTGTTTTCCTTAAATTCTGCCCTCCCTGCTGGTTGCCTCAGGTTGGCATTGCTATTCTTTCCCACCAGTTTGTGCGAGTTTGCTGAACCCAGAGGCAGCATTGCACTGAGTGAATCTGCTTCAAGAAAAAGATCTTTTATTTCACCCATCTCCTCCTGCACTGCCATAGCTGTCTCCCAGTCCAGCCAAAGCCTGCTGGCCTCATGACTGCTAATAAATGTGGAGGAGCCCACTTGTATTTATCACAGTCAGGTCAGGTCAGGGTCATGGCACTTGGCAGTGTTCTCTCCATGCTGCCTGGCAGCATTTTGAAATGGTACTGGTCTGCAAGATACAGATGAGTGATGGGATGCCAGCAGAGGAATCTTGGGATTTGATTCCTTTGACCCCAAATCCTAAAATTCTGGTAGGATCCAGAAAGCATCCTACAATGTGCTGTGAGAAAAATGTGTGTGTGTATAAAGGCTGGCAGTGGAAGTCTGCACCATGACATACCTGCCCAAAATACTGTGCACCTTTTAAAAAAAAAAAAAAAAAAAAAAAGGCAGATTTGTATGGCTGCAAGGATTCACAAGGGAAATTGCTTCAGCCATAATAAACAAAACGTGTAGATGCACTAGTTATTCTCAATATTTAAAGTGGAAAAATGTATTTTAAAAAAATCCTGTCTAGACAAGTGGTACGAAATTGTCAGATGGAATGGTTGAGGGAATGATAGAAACAGAACATGCGCTTGTGGCCAGATAAGTGCACAATTTGAGAGTTTAGAAACAGCTAGAATTTTTTCATATCATTTTTTCTCTGTGATCTATTTTCATGTAATTTATAAATGTTCGTTTATGTAGGAACATTCTGTAAAGAAAAAGAAGAAAAAGGATAAACATTCAAGAAAACTTAAGAAGGAAAAGAAGAAAAGTAAAAAACAAACATCTGAAAAAAATGATGATTCAGGTGATAGCTCTTCAGTAAGTATTAATCTTAAACTATTTTCCTGAAAGAATGGTTTTTAAAAACAAACAATTTCTAACCTGCCTTTGTGGAAAGAAGTTGCCACTAATATTGAGGCTTATTTTCCTTTTCCTAAAGACAGTGCTACATGATATCTTAGTGGCACACCAAGTATTTCATTAATTTATAGGAGCCATTTAAAAAATGTCTCTAATAGTTCTGTAATCCCCCTCTGCCAGTTATGGGCCAGTGGAATTACAATTTTTTTTTTTTTTAAGTAGGCCGAAACTTAATTGGAAATGATGGCACATCTTCCTAGCCCTCTCCTTTTTATCAAGTGGAGTAAAAAGGCCTGCAGGAAATCCTATTCTGACTGGATTTTGTTAATGTTTCTTACATGTTTCAAAATCCCCAGTTTCAATGTAGCATTTCAGGTGGACATTTATGTGCAAGTGTGGTAATGTTGTTTTCTTCCTGAAGATCATCCTTTCTTCCTGATGCGTATGAGGGTTCAGTAGGACAAGATTTTTCTGCAGGAACATACATCTGATTGAATTCGTGTTTTTCAATTGTTGATCTGTGGGCAAGAACCAAAACCACAGATTGGTCCCATGTTTCTTTTGGGAAGTAACCAAAGCCAAATTCCATCAGTGAATCCCAAGATACAGCACTCTTCTGACCCTGATACCCTTCATCCAAAGTCTCTTGTTACCATGACAGGTTCCTATAAATAACAGGGAGTGTCTGATCAACAGAGGGCTGTTTGCTTCAAGTGTAAAATCTCAGCACTCCAGAAAACTGCTCTTGCTCTTTGAGAGAGATGCATATATATTGGGGGTGGGTGATGAGATGAGATATAATTAAAATGTAAAGGGATGATGTAAATTATTACATTTTAAATTTAAACTTTACATTTTAAATTTTATTAAAGCTTAATAAAATATTTCTTTCATTTTTTCACTAATTTAGAAGCTTTAACTGTATATATTTGTTGTTTCAAAGTATCAAGATAGTTTCAGCTCTGGCAAATGGTCATCCTGTTTTCTTTGCATGACTGTATAATATTAATGAGCTGTTTATGTGGGACAGGGAGAGACAAACATGCCATTCTGGTGAGATCACATCAAATGGCATTTTCTTTGTAAAACGTTCTGAGTAATAGTGTGTCCTCAATTTATAACTGTGCTTTAAGGTTTGTCATTCTAAAATACAGTGCTTTTGAATTTTTCAAAATTAATCACTTATTAAAACACTTATTTTAGGATTCTTCAGCTGAATGGGTTGAGTCAACTGTATCACAGTCAACTTGCACAGAAAAGGCTTGGAAAGTCAAGAAGGAGCAGTTGGATACTACAGAAAATCCTGCAGTTCAGGTAAGTAGCCTGGTAATTATGGAAAGGTAGAATCATTTGGGCCTAGTGTAAAGTGTGGCTAAATTCATTGTAAATTCTTCGATCAGTAGCCACTTAAAATGTAAGTATTATATATATTTAGGTAAATGTTAGATTTTATTAATTGGACCGTTTTTCTTGTCTCATCAAACATTTACCAAAGCATTACAACTATGTTGCCTAGCATTGGTTTTGTGCATCATATGCCAAAATACATAGTGAGTTAGTCCGACTTCCTTAATAAGGGCAGATTGGTGTTTTGACTAATCCTGACATGTTCCAGAAGGGGAGCCGTGTTCGCTTTGTTCAGCAAAACAAACAAGGAGTCACGTGGCACTTTTAAAGACAAACACATTTATTTATCACATGAGCTTTCATGGATAAAATCCCACTTCATCAGATGCATGAAATGGAAACTACAATATGGAAGGGAATATATAAATTCTGAGAAGGGCAAATAACAAAGTCAGTTCAGATTTTTTCAGCAAGCTGAGCAAGTTGTTCTGATTCAAAAAGTGCGGAACGTCAGATTAGGAGGTGGGAAAGATAAGGGAGGTAGGAGGATCACCTTTCATAGTGAGAGAGCCAGGCCAAATCTCTATTCAGATCTAATTTAATGATGTCAAATTGCATATGAATTCTAACTAAGCAGTTTCCCTTTTAAAGGCTTGATTTGAAGTTTTTCTGCAGAAGCATTGTAATAGCCATGTCTTTTTCACAGACTGTGCAGGGAGGTTGAAGTGTTTCCCTATTGGTTTTTGAATGTTACCATTCTTGATATCTGTTGTGTATCCATTTATAATCTGCGCAGAGACAATCCAGTTCGGACAATGTATATGGCAGGGGGGCATTGTTGGCACGTGATGGCATATATCACATTGGTAGATGTGCAGGTGACTGAGCCCCTGATGGAGCGGTTGGTTTGATTAGGTCCTATGATGGTGTCACTTAAGATACGTTGGCAGTGGGGTTTGTTGCAGGGATAGGTACCTGGGTTAGTGTTTCTGTTGCATGGTGTTCAGTTGCTGGTGAGTATTTGCTTCAGGTTGGGAGGCTGTCTGTAAGCGAGGACTGGCCTATCAAGGCTTGAGGGTGAGGGATCATCTTCTAGGATAGGTTGTAGATCAGGGGTGTCCAACCTTTTAGCATGAGGGGCCACAATGCAATTTTTTTCTCACTTGGAGCTGGTGAGGAAATTTTGGATAGATAAAGCATAGAAATTGATCTTTTTATTAATTAAAATTAAAGAGGCAAAAAATAAAAACAGTTTACAAACTCAGTTTGGTTCTATAAAAGCAGAAACTTAGATTTCATACCTAAACACAATTTCCAAATAATATCCTTCCTCCCTACAGTAACCTTTATATAAATGTCACTTTCACAACTGTACACAAGTTTTCACTTGTTAATAAAACCACATTTTGTGAGAACTTGAAAAGGGCTTCCCTTTATTTTTTTCAGGAAGCATCTGTGTGTACAGGTGGCAAGGAGGCATGGCAGGGCAAGGGTGGCCATATGGGTGGCAGGGAAGAACTCAGGGAACATGGCAGAGCAAGGGTGGCAAGAGGTGGGGGGTGGCAGTGGAGTGTGGCAGGGCAAGGGTGGTCATGTGGGGTAGAACACGGGGTGCAGGGCAAGGGCTGAATGGCTGAGAGGAGCATGGGGAGCAGTGTGGTGGGACCCCCAATAATTTCCATACTCGGCTCCCCTCCCTCAGCCCAGATCCCCTTCCACAGCCCTGCACCTCACTGCCTGCAATCTGCTTCCCCGCTCCTGGCCCCAACACTTCACAGGTTCAATCACCTTCCTCCCCTCCGAGCTCCCTTACCCTCCCTCCAGGATAGGCACCTGCTGCCTGCCGATCACCTTCCCCTTCCTAGCCCCTGCCACCTCCCCGATCCTAAACACTTTCCTCCCTTTTTGAGCCCTCTTCTCCTGCTGGCCCTGCACCTGGCCCTCCCAATCACTTTCCCTCTGCCAGCCCTCTTTCTCTCCTCTCCTACCTCTGCACCTCTCTGGTCCCAATCACCTTCCTCCCATCCCAATCCCCTCACCTCCCCTCCCGGCTCCAGACCTCTCTGGTCCCGATCACCTTCCTCCCCTCTCAATCCCCTCCCGGCTTTGCACCTCTCGGTCCCAATTACCTTCCTCCTCTCCTGGCTCTGTACCTCCCCTGTCCTAATCACCTTCTTCCCCTCCCAGCTCTCCACCTTTCCGGTCCTGATCACCTTCCTCCCTTCCCAGTCCCCTTGCCTCCCAGCTCTGCATGTCCCCCGGTCCTGATCATCTTTCCAGTCCCTTCCCCACCCCTCCCGGCTCCACACCTCCCTTCCACTGCTGACCCCGCACCTAGCCAGGTCCAAGTGCTTTCCCTTTTCCCAGCTCCTTTCCCTTGGCTCTGCACCACAGGGGTGCTGACCCCCCTGCTACTCTCCTCCCCCCACCTGGCTGGAGCTCTAATTGTCAGAACCCAGACAGCTCTTCCACACTGGGCCATATGATCAGCCGTGCTGTAGCGGAACATTTAAAAGTGCCCCGGAGCCCCAGCTTTCAGGCGACACTACAGGGTGGATAACAGCCCTCAGCAGACTGGAGTCTGGCCCACGGCACATAGGTTGGACAAGTGTGTTGTAGATCCTTGATGATGTGCTGGAGAAATTTGACTTGGAGGATTTAGGTGATGAATGGTGATCTTCTGTTGCTTTCCTTGTTGGGCCTGTCCTGTAGTAGGTGACTTCTGGGTACCCATCTGGCTTTGTCAATCTGTTTAAAAAACAAAAAAAATAATGCTCACTTCAATTCTTGAAGATTAAGGAACAGAATGAACACTCTTTTTTCATTGTTCAAGAATGGCATCCTTTCAAAATGGATGGAATTCCAGTCTTTTTGTTGCTAGAATATATATGAATATCTTACATTTTGATTTTGGTTGTTTAGTCATGTATGATGTACATTTTACTGCTTTCTTTTCATGCTTCAAAAATATTTTATTTGTTTTTCTTTTAGTGTACATTTCATACATGTGTTATGGATGTAGTGCGATCTGTGAGTGTGCCTTTACCTGTCTTAGTGTGATATACTGCGTGTCTCATGGGTTGTTTGATCTACCTTTTTCTTGAGATAATAGCCTTTTTATTTAAAATGTCCTCAGTCTGGCATTTGATTTTGTAAATGTGATTTTGGACCTGCATTTGTTGACACAATTCATAGAAGTTAAGAGTTTAACTAATGGATTTGTGGGTTTGTTTGTGTACCTAGATGTCTAGGAGCTATCAGTTGCATCTTGTGATTAGTTGCAGATTTTGTGCTTGCTAAATTAGACCAAAGAGATCATGAAGCCAAATGCTATAAGAATCATTAATTTTTCAACAGTTCTGGAGTAACGTGGCTTATAAAGTGATTTGGCAAAATGATGTACAAAAAATACAATGCTCAGTGAAGAAAGATATTTTCAATCCCATATTTGCTCTCTTAATTTGTATATAACCACACATTTACTGGTATGCTTGCTCAGAAATAATTTAGACTATACATCTGACATTACAAAGAAAAGCTTATGTAAATAAAATGTCATGAATGGAGTTTTTAGAATATTTGTTTTGCATGCAAAAATGTTTTGAAAACTAGAAACAACTGTAAAATCTGTCATATATTATAGATATAAGATGATCTCAGTAATTTTGGGAGTTTGATTTATACCTGAGCCATATATATTTATTATAGAAAATGAATGTTTACAGAGTATGGGTATTATTTTGTTTTGGATGAAACTGTTTGTATTATTACAGAGGGATGAATGGATGACCTTAGATTTTATGTCTCTGAAAACTATGTCTGCAGCATCACTCAAAGCTGAAAAAGAGTCAGAAAAATTATTGGAGCGACAGAAAGCCCAAGCAATTGAGCAGGTAAAAGGAATTATTTATATATTGCACCAGTTTTCTCTGTATCTTCCAAAATGCAGTATATAGACACTTTTTATAGACTGCATGTATGCTAATTGCTTAAATGAATACTTTATTAGATTATGGGTTTATGTTTTAAATTTTCTTAAAATAGTACTTTTTGGCCCTATGGTAGTGGTTATTTTTTACTGTTAGGTTATTATTTGTTTGGGATTAGGGAGAGTGGGTCCTTTAGGAAGCTTATTGTGTGATTGGAAACCCATTAAACTAAACCAAGAGCTAAAGTAATTAAGAATCGAGCCTAATATAGTTAAAAGACCCAGTAGCGTAAAATCAGCCTGCTGACACAGCTCTCTTCAGGCTGTTGGCAACAGGCTGATTTCATGCAACATACTCAGCCACTATGTGTTGTGACGCAGTGGTTGAGAACCGCTGGTTCAGGCATTCTCCCTCCTTCCCACAGCATATTCCCTTTACTTCAGTGGACATTCCTGCCTGATCTCAGAGTGCTGTCAGTTGGCAGGATCATGAAGTAGAATCTGGCCCTCTCTTTTAACTAGAGAAAAAGGAACTGTTGGTGAGAAGCAATAGAGATCATTATGGATCCCTTGCAGGAGCAAGTGCAAGCCCAATCCCAGTAGTGAAGCAATTTAGCTAATTTAGACTTCTCTATAATGAAGGTAGCTGCAACTGGGGAGGTCGAGGTTGGATATTAGAAAAAACTTTCTCACTAGGAGAGTGGTGAAGCATTGGAATGGGTTACCTAGGGAGGTGGTGGAATCTTTGTCTTTGGAGATATTTAAGGTCCTCTTGGACAATAGAATCATAGAATAATAGGGATGAAAGGGACCTCACGAGGTCATCTAGTCCAACCCCCTGCTAAAAACAGGACCACTCCCACTAAATCACCCCAGCCAGGGTTTTGTGTAACCAGGCCTTAAAAATCTCCAAAGACGGAGATTCTACCACCTCTCTAGGTAGCCCATTCCAATGCTTCACCACCCTCTTAGTGAGAAAGTTTTTCCTAATATCCAACCTTGACCTCCCCAGCTGTAATTTGAAACTATTGCTCAAATACCCTGGCTGGGATGATTTAGTGGAGTGGTCCTGTTTTTAGCAGGGATTGGACTAGATGACCTCATGAGGTCCCTTCCAACCTTACGATCCTGTGATTCTAAGGTGCCTGCTAATCATCCCTGGGAATGTTGACTCAGAATTGTGGATATATTTCTACATATCTCCTGAGAACAGCAATTACAATGAAGCTATTTTTTCTTGCCCCAAGAGGGAGTCTCTCTTAGAATATACTGAATCTCATCAAATATATGAGATTCCACCTATCTACTGTTGACAAGTTCCAAAGGGGTAGCCGTGTTAGTCTAGTTCAGCAAAACAAACAAGGAGTCCTGTGACACTTTTAAAGACTAGCATATTTATTTATTGCATGAGCTTTTGTGAGAGAAAATCCCACTTCGTCAAATGCTTAGAAGATGGGGAGCTTACAGAATGGGAGCAAAGTAAATGCAGGATAGTGTAAGTCATAGGATCAGCTACTGTTCTTTCTGCTTTGAATCACATGACTGGATAGTGTAGGATATCGTGTTAGACTAAAAGGAGCATCAGGAGCTATGCTAGCCATTGCAGTTACGTAAGTAAAAACTCCTACCATTGGCATGTTAAACTTGTGGAAAATGAGGCTTTCTTAAGCGTGACTTACTTTGATGCTATCTCAGCTTTTAAAAAGCTGTAGAGCTTCTTACATGGTTGATGGACCAGCCAGTCAGCATCTCACTGAGGTGGTCATCCTAGAAACTATTGCAAGAAGTTGTTCTAAGAGTTCAGGTTGCAGACTTCCATTTTCATTTATCTATTTGCATATTGAAATATTAGCGTTATAACAAGATTCTTAAATTCTATGGGACTATTTAGGCTAATACCGTCTTAAGGAGGCAACAGTTTTACTGCTGTTCCCTGTAATTCAACTAAACTGCTTCCTGGAGATACCCCAATCAGATTGTCCAGATATATGCTATCCCCTCAAAGCTGTGTAGCGTAACTACACGTGTATTTAAACGTTTCTTATATTTCAGCCTGAGCGTTCCCTTCTCCAGGGTAAACAGTCTCCTCAGGCTAATGAAAATATCTGATGTTCGTATCTTTAGAACTTTCCCATATACATATGAAGGTTGTTATCTTGACTCCTTTCAGTCCAGTCTTCCTTATTCTATATAGCATTTATTTTAAAAATTCTTTGATTTTGCTGTCCTCTGAAGTTTCCCTGGTAGTTGTCTATCAGTATTTTAAAGCAGAGTGCCTAAAATAGAATGCAATGCTCCAAAAGACCTGAAGTTCTGTTCAGTGCCACATAGAATAGAATGTCAATACATCTCAATATACCAGTGGTATTTGTATTTTTGTAGCAGTGCTCTGCTCTTCATGCTTACCTATTAATCATCTGTAATGCCTATTCATTCTGTGGTGGTGTGGCTTAGCCATAATCATATAAATTGTGAGGCTCCCATTCTATAGTTGGAGGCTTGAGCATTCTTATAAAATGCATTCCGGTGTCACTGCAAGTACCCATTATGTTTCAGTGGACTGTATTGTTTTACATTCATTTCTTTGTGTTTAATTGTTATACAGCACATCTATCTGTAAATGTCTGAAAGTTTCACAGAATTATTTTTACTAGATGTCTGTCCTACATTTCCAAACATTCCTGTGGATGTACTGATTTTAATAAGCAAGCAACAAAACTTGATATAAAGCATAAATTGTAATTGCTTTTTTATTTGTATTTTTTAATTATTTTCCAAAATAAAGGTGGTTTCTCATCAGTTGATAAATGTTAAAACATGTTGATTTTGCAGTTGAGAATAATCATTATACTAAATTTGGTGCTCCTTTTGCTAACCATTGCTACTTTGACTATATACTTAAGTAAGCAATTATATATCTTAAAGTTACTCAGTTGCTTAATTTTTACATTTTTATTAGAAAATAGTATATGATGAATTTCTTATTTACTACATTAATGTATTTTACTTGCGATTTCTGCCAAGATGTATTTGAATAAAAATTCACATAAATTAAAAATTCAAAAAAACCAGCACTTTTTAAAAAAGAGAAACCTACTTTATGTGGTAGATACATAAGAAGAAGTTTATCAATTTTTTTGGCATTTAAAAATGATTTATGAATCAAGAGACGTATGTGAAGTAAGGGAACTGAACTGATGGTATATCTTTTAAAATTTTAGAATTAATAGATTTCATCTTCACACCTAATTTTTATTCATAGATTGGAGGAGGAAAACAGGCTTTCCTGCTTTTCAACTTCCAGTTAGTTTCTTAAGTTTGAATTAATTAGTCTTTGAACTGAACTGAACTGAAATTAAGAATATATCCTCTGTGCTTCCAGAAAAGGCTGCTGTTATCAAAAGCAGGTTTAATACTTCAGCAAATTCTTGTACCGGATGCTTTGTTAATAATTTCCATCAGTTCAGTGGTTTAATGTTCTTTAAAATTTGGCAGCAAACATACAGCTTAATATTATTTCTGTATTCAATGTATTTTGTATTCATTGTATTCATGACTTAAATATATTATAATAATTTTAGGCATTAACATAGGTTGTCAATTTCAATTTTGATTTGAAATTGGTGTCTTTAAATAAAAAAATTCAATTTAAAGAAATGCATCTTTTTTTAATAATTGATTTTTATATACCCTTTATTCCTAACTGTTTTAGTTCCTTCCCTGTCCCTCCCCTCCCCTCCACCTTCAAATTTAGCAAAGAAAGTACTGTTTCTTAAAGCCCATTTACATAGCAAGTTTGAAGTTTCAGAGTTCAGGCATTTTTTACTTGTCCTAAGAAGGAGAAATTAGTGATCAAAATTAATTTGTTCTATGAAGAAAAACATTTTATTAACCCTCTCATGAGTCATAAAAAGTTTGATGTAATTTTGCTTTCAAGTTGACCTTTGGGGATGAACTTCAGCTCTCCACCACCAAAAAGGTTCTGAACATCTAAAAATGGGATTAGAACAGAAGCCTTTGCAATAACCCGAAGTGCTGTTGATACTTCTTTCTCCTCTGTCTTCTCATTTACAATTGAATGTTGGTTGTCTTCAATTCCTTCTTGAAATATAAGTTCAGCCATTCTGGATGAGTTCAATGGTTTTGTCCAGTATCATGTTTCCAACAGAGGTCAGTACCACCATTTCAGATGGCATGTACAGAATAAGGCAATTATGCAATGATCCACCTGTCTCCATTTCTGACAATCAGAGCTTTATGGTCACCCAGAGTATGGGATTGCATCCCTAGCCATCTCATCTAATTACCATTGATGGACCTGTTCTCCATGAAATTGCTTACTTCTCTTTTGAATCCAGATATACTTTGGACCATTAAAACATCCATGGCAGTGAGTTTCACAGGTGAATTGTACGTTGTGTGAAAAAATACTTCCTCTTGTTTATATTAAACCTTCTATCAATTTCATTGGGTTTTTGAATTGTGGGAAAGGGTAAATGACCCTTCTTTGTTCACTTTTTCCACACCATTCATGATTTTATAGATAACTATCATATTCCCTCTGCACCATGAATTTATATTTTGGTAGTGCTTTTTTCCTTTTTTTTAAAAAAAGATGCTGGTACTCAGCTTGCAGAAGTGGTGCTGTGGAGTGGGCAGGGGTTGTCATCAGGGGAAAGGAAACCTGCTCCTTTCCCCTGATGACCCTGTCCCCACAGCTGGGCAGCGAGCCAGCAGGGGACAGGAGCAGCGCTCTCCTTTTCCTTGCTGATCTCATCCCCCAGGAGTGTGCCACTCTTGCCGCATGCCAACTCTGTTGCCCAGCTGATGGCTGGGGTCAGCAGGGGAAAGGAGACCCGCTCATTTCCCCTGCTGATCCTGGCTCCTACTGGGCCAGCCAGGGAAAAATAGGTGCTGGTACGCTGTACCAGTGTGTACTAACAGAAAAAAAGCCCTGTATATTGGCAGTACAGAAAGGATGTGGACAAATTAGAAAGAGTCCAGCGGAGGGCAACAAAAATGATTAGGGGGCTGGGGCACATGATTTATGAGGAGAGACTGAAGGAACTAGGCTTATTTAGTCTACAGAAGAGAAGACTGAGGGGAGATTTGATAGCAACCTTCAACTACTTGAAGGGGTGCTCCAAAGAGGAGGGAGCTAGGCTGTTCTCGATGGTAACAGAGGACAGAACAAGGAGCAATGGTTTCAAATTACAGCTGGGGAGGTCAAGGTTGGATATTAGGAAAAACTTTCTCACTAGGAGGGTGGTGAAGCATTGGAATGGGTTACCTAGGGAGGTGGTAGAATCTCCATCTTTGGAGATTTTTAAGGCTTGGTTAGACAAAACCCTGGCTGGGGTGATTTAGGGGGAGTGGTCCTGCTTTTTAGCAGGGGGTTGGACTAGATGACCTCGTGAGGTCCCTTCCAACCCTATGATTCTATGATTATGATATATTCTGTCTCCCTGCCTAATAGTTCCTAGTATTCTGTTAGCGTTTTTGACTGCTGCTGTACATTGAGCTGAAGTTCTCACAGACTTATTCACAGTGACTCCAAGATCTTTCTTGAGTGATAATAGCTAATTTAGAACCCATCATTGTGAATATACAATAATTAGGATTGTGACAAGTTCCAGAGGGGTACCCATGATAATCTAGTTGAACAAAATAAACAAGGAGTTCTATGGTGCTTTTAAAGATTAACAAATTTATTTATCTCATGAGCTTTCATGGGTAAAATCCCACTTCATCAGATGCATGAAATGGAAACTAGAATATGTAGGGAAATATATAAATGCAGAGAAGGGTAAGTCACAATGTCAATTCAGACTTCAGCAAATCAAAGTAGTAGTTTTTTTTATTCAAACAGTGTGGAACAACAGATAGGGTGGGAAGGTTAAAAGAGGGGAAAATCAACTTTTGCAATAAATGAGCCAGCCCAAATCTCCGTTGAGACGGAATGTAATGATGTCAAATTTGCATATGAATTCTAACTGCAGTTTCCATTTGGAGTCTTGTTTTAAAGTGTTTCTGTTGAAGCACTGTAACTGTCCATCAGGGACTCATTCACCTGCTCATCCATCAAAGTGATACATGCCATCATGTGCCAACATGTGCCAACAATGCCCCTCTTGCCTTATACATTGGTCAAACTGGATCAAATCAAATATCAAGAATGGTAACCAAGAACCCTGCACATTCTGTGAAAGACACAACAGTTACAGTGCTTAGGCAGAAATACTTCAATTCAAGATTTCAAAGGAAAACTGCAGAGTTAGAATTCATATGCAAATTTGACACCATTAAATAAGGTCTGAATAGAAATTTGGCCTGTCCCACTCATTATGATAGATAGATCCCCCCTCTTTTAACCTTCACACCTTATCTGTTGTTCCATACTATTTGAATCAAAACAACTTACTTGGTTTGCTGAAAAAGTCTGAACTGACCTTGTCACTTATCGTTCTCTGTATTTATATATTCCCCTACATACTGTAGTTTCCATGTGATAAATAAATTTGTTAGTCTTTTAAAGTCTCATAGCATTCCTTGTTTGTTTTGTTGTTAGGATTGTTTTCCAATATGCATTGTCTTTACTGAATAATATTAAATTTCATCTGCCATTTTATCATGCAGAAGAACTCTTCACAGTCAGCTATGGATTTAACTCTCTTGAATAACTTGGTGTTATCTGAAAACTTTGCTACTTCACTGATAACTTTCTTTTCCAGATCATTAATGAATACATTGAACAGCACAGGTCCCAGTACAAACCATTGGGGAAATTCTGCTGTTCATCTCTCTCCATTGTGAAAACTGCTAACATATTCCTACCCTTTTGTTTCTTATCTTTTAACCAGTTACTGATCCATGAAAGAATCTTCCCTGTGGTGCCATGACTGCTTACTTTGCTTAAGATATGAGACCATTTCAGAGGCTTTCTGAATGGCTGAGTACACTATATTGATTAGCTCACTTTTGTCAAAATGCTTGTTGACACCCTCAAAGAATTTTAATAGATTAGTGAGTAATGGCTTCCTTTCACAAAAAAGCCTTTTTCTCTGCCTCAACGTACTGTGTTCATCTAAGTTTCTCATAATTCCTTCTTTACTAGACTTTCTACCAGTTTGCCTGGTGCTGAAATAAGGCTCACAGGTCTGTAGTAGCCAAGATTGCCTCTGGATCTCTTTTTTAAAATAATTTTTGCATTAGCAGCTTTCTAGTTATTTGGAACAGAGGCTTGTTTCAGCGATTAATTGTGTACCACAGTTAGTAGTTCTGCTGTTTCATATTTGAGTTTCTTAAGAACTCTTGGGTGAATACCATCTGATCCTGGTGATTATTACAGTTTTCAATTGATCAACTTATTCTAAAACCTCTTCTGTTAACATCTCAGTGTGCGAAAGTTTCTCAGATTTGTCAGCCATAAAGGATAGCTCTGAAAGATAAAGATAGCTCAGTATCTCCCCCAGATTCTTTGCAGTGAAGTCTGGTGCAAATAATTCATTAGGCTTCTCTGCCATGGCCTTATTTTTCTTGACTTCTCCTTTAACACCTTTAGTATTTAGTGTCCCACCACCTGTTTGAGTGGCTTCTTGCTTCTAATGTACTTTAAAAAAAATCTGTTAGTTTTTACATTTTTAGCATAACATGCTTCCTTCAGAGCTGTTTGTTTACTATTCTTTATTTTATTTTTAATAAGCTGATAAAAGCAACCTGCCTCCCCACTCTTGGATCGTGAGGGGTTTGCTAAGAAACCCCTGCTGTTAGTGGTTAGAATTATAGAGAAATACTCTACCAAATCTAGCTTGGCAGTTTTAGACTAACACAGGCACTGGTAGGATCCCGTATCAGTTACTTAAAGATAGGTAAGTGGAAGCAAACCAAAGTGTTAAGAAATAAATGAAGTTCTCATTGGATTCTTTAGTGCTAAGAAGTGATGTGGAATGTTCAATTCTTGTTTAACAGACTGTAGTTTGGAGACACTCTTCTGAACTGCAAAAAGAAGTCTTAGAGATTATTCTTTGGAAGAAAATATTGAAGAAAAGGAGGTCCAGTACTACTAGAAAAGACTAACATTTCCTCAAATATTTTCTGTGTACAGTTATAGCTGATTCTTCACATGACTATTCTTAGCAAATTAGCGTTTTAAAAAATATATGGAAATTTGCATTGTCCTGTCAAACTTTTTGTTTTAAAGTTCTAGCACAAGTTTTGTTAGTGAGCTAGTGAGTTGGGTAAATGTAAATACTTCTTTATAGATCATACAAAACGATAAAAAGTTGTAACAGCATTTGTTAGACAAAGTGGTTTTTTGTGCAGCAGTTGAAAAAAATTTTTTTTTTTTTAGTCTAGACTTTCTGAAAGAGAGCTGAACCCGTATTGGAAAGATGGTGGTACAGGTTTACCACCAGAAGAGGGTGAAGCAACGTCAATTAAAACAGGTAAAAGTTATTCTTTGTAAGGAAAACTGTATGTATTCCTCTGAGATGTTTCTATTAGTAAATGGTCAGCATAGTAGGGCTCTCAGTTACATACAATGAACTCAGATGTAGTAAATTTTGTTTCAGTAGCAAATATTGGGTTAAAACCACAGTATATTGTTTCGCAGAACATTTCTTGACTGATTTATAATCTTGAGTAGTTTGACCTTCAGTTTCTACACAGATTTTCTCCCATTTGAACTAATTAAAGGAAGGAATCATTCCACCAGGACATGATAAATTGTTGTCATCTCATTTGATTCCTTTCATTCCATTACACAAATTACAGTTTTAAAATATTCAGCTACAGAAATCTGAGTCACATTTAAATGAAATACATTAAGAATGCAGTTTGTGAAAAACATTTTTTTTGTAACCTTTTCACTTCAGTCTTTACCCTTGAGCTAACCTGTCTAATTGCAATAAATGTAACCAGGAAATATGTTTTCAGAATTTCACATAACATTTATAAAATATTAAGAAGGGCCCTTATATGATGAATGGTAGGGAGTGGTTGGGGGGGCCCTCTTGGGTCTAGGAGTCCATACCCACTTCCTCTGTGGGCAGTTTGTTGTATGGGCTGTAGACTTCCAGGGTATTCTGTCAGGCCAGCTGTCACATAGACAGGAATACACATGGCCTGGCTCTAAGAGCCATCTCTTCTCCCTCGATGAAGAGAGCAGCAGAGTCCATTAGGATCTTGGGAGCCCCAGTAACATCTCCAGCCAAAGAATCTAGTTACTAATTTAATTTGCAGGTAAGGGAGATTTGATTGTTTTGCATGCAAGGAAGGTGCCAGAGAGGACTCAGTAATAGAGTGTCCATGTTCTCACCTTCCTGCAGAAACACCTATTATCTGTTGAACTAATAAAATGGATAGGATTGGAGAAAATCAGTTGCGCTATCAAGATATGCACATTGTTAAACTAAGTGACCATGTACATCATCTTATTGTCCTTGTTTTCCTTTTTCTCCCCCTTGTTTTTACTCATCTCATCTCATCTCATATCTAAAATTAGGTTTCGGATCATCAGAGCAGGGACTCTCTTTTTTATTCCACTCTTTATCCCTTGTATGTGTTATGATGCTGTATAAATAATACACATCTCTCTCAGGAACATCCGCTCCATTAGCTGCACACTCTGTTCATCCCTCTCCTTTACACGTGACACTTGCTGGCAATGTGCTAGACGTGGATTGCCCCCTCACATTTGGCTCCACAGTTTCTCTGGCAGGACGAGGGATAGTGGGGCCAAAATTGAGGTCACAGAGGTCACAGTGACACAGGTTCTTGCCTAAATGGGCAACGGGACAGCCAATGCTGCCGCTCCTTACCATTACTGTGGAGATGGGTGCTGAATCAAGTCTCTGCTTCTCCCCCCAAAGGGCCTGCCTGGCTGTGACCCGCTTCCAGCAGCCTGTTTCTCCCCTCAGGGCAGGGAGTGACACTGCACATGAGTGGGCCAGGCTGGCAAGCAGCATTTTAGTGTCATACAGACTTGGCAGCTGAGGCCCTGGGGCAATGGTTGCAGTGGAGATGGCTCCACAGAGATTGACGATGTGCATCAAGTCAGACATTTCTGGGTGTGCTCCTGCGCCTTCCTCATCCGCAGTTTTGTGCATCCTCAACCACTGCTTTCTGTTATGTCAATTCTGAGTGACTCACGCAAGAGACTGTTTGGGGATTAAAAACACCTCTGGCTGGCCTGGGTCAGCTGACTCAGCCTTGTGGCACTCGGGCTCCAGGACTGAATAATTGCTGTGTGGGCTGAATGGTTGCTGTATAAGTTTCTGGGCTTGGGGTGGAGCCTGAGCTCTGTGACTCCGTAAGGGTAGAGGGATCCAGGGTGTGGATGGGATCCAGGGTGGTAGAGGGATCCAGCTGCAGCTCTGCTGCGAGGCTTTTATCTCCCACCTGGAACTTTCCTGTATACACTCGCCCTCCATGATCATCATCCAAACAGACTCCCATGTATACCCATGGGGATCTGCTTGTTCTGGTAGAAAAATGAACAAACTACTCTTCAAGAAACTGACCCTCTTTGAATTCAACTAAAGTAAATTTCTAAGAAGAAATATTTGGTGTGAATGACTAGAAGATTTGTGTCTGTTTTTAGTGTCATGTATTCAGGATAGGAAGATGACCAATATTTTATTACAGAATTTTCAAGTAGGAGCAAGAACATGAAAGTATAAAGCTAGAGGTGCTCCATGTCAGTATGCAAAGTAGCTCAGTTAGACCTAGGTTATGTTTCTGTGTTGCACATAGCATATACAATAAGTGTTGAGTAATAAAAGCTAACCTAAAATGCAAAAATATAACATCTAATTCTTTTTTTTTTTCTTTTAGTTACAATGGTAGAAGACGGGGGATTAAGTTGGTTACAGAAATCATATCAAAGAATGAAGGAGCAGGCTGAGAGAGAGAAACGAAGTTTTGAGGAAATTGTAGCTGAAAGATATGGGGTAAGCATCTTAAGAGGAAAGGTATTCTCTTTGTTTATAGTTTTTAAGTTTTTGGAAAAGATCAAATCCTTGCGAAGGCAGAATTATTTAATGTATAGCTTAAGTCGTGATGAAGCTTTGCTGAAAATAATCAGTTCTTGAAACGTCTGTCAGGTGATGAAGGCTTTAATGCTGTCAGAATTTGATTTGCATGTTACCTTTTTTCACTGTGGAGTACTAGACTATATTTAAAATATTTCTATTTTTCACTTCACTTAGGTTTCAATATGGTCCCCATTATCATAGTATCAGAGCACCTTCCAAAATTATATGTACTTGCAAAGGTATTTCACTCACACACGTGTCCATGTGCGCACACACAGTTATGTTTCCCGGTATGAGAGGACATACCTGTGCTAGCACTCATCAAGCTAGCATGCTAGAAACAGTAGTATAGCTGGGGGAGGATGAGCAGTGGTGAGCAGCAGCATGGGGTAGCCATGCAGTGTGTGTACCCCTGGGGTCCAGGCATCTTAGTGCTTCGCACAGCTAGCCCATGCAGCTGCTCACCCATGTCCATGCAACCCTGGTTTCATGACTAATTTTAGAGTGTCAGCTCCAAAGTGCTAGAGCAAGTGTATCCATATGAGCTTTACTCTCAGCTCCAAGTAAAGAGAAACTCTTTGTGATTGAAGTTATTCATGAAACAAGTTGCAGAATTATGTGGTAAAATAATTTTATTTCACATCTTTTGGCCACTTTGCTGGCAATCCATCTTTACCATGAATGCTTCTCACTTGCTAAACCTCTGAGTAGTTTTCGCAAGCTACCCTTTAAGAAAACATCCTGCCACAAAAACATATACTCCTCATCCCTACCCCTCAAAACGTGGCACTGGCATCAACATTATTGGTGAAAGATGCAGGATGTATGGTATTCAATCGTCTACTGAGAATAAGTTTAGGAATATTTTAAGGGTACAAATGCTGAGTCTTCTTTATTTGAGTTAGTTGAGTTAATGTTGCTCACTGGCATTCTGGAGATGCTGGAATGGCTTCCCGCTACAACCAGCCCATTGGACTTCTGTCCGTCTTGGCTCATTAATGCCAGAGTAATAGTATTGATGTACTGGGATCTGTCTTGGGACCGATCTTGTTCAACGTTTTTGTTAATGATCTTGGCACAAAAAGCGGGAATGTGCTAATAAAGTTTGCGGATGACACCAAGCTGGGAAGTATTGCCGATACGGAGAAGGATTGGGATACCATAGAGAAAGATCTGGATGACCTTGTAAACTGGAGTATCAGGAATAGGATGAAATTTAATAATGTGAAGTGCAAGGTCATGCATTTAGGAACAAACAACAAGCATTTTTCCTACAAGTTGGGGACGCATCAGTTGGAACGGACTGAGGAGGAGAAGGATCTGGGAGTAATGGTTGACCATAGAATGACTATGAGCCGCCAATGTGATGTGGCCGTGAAAAAAGCTAATGCGGTTCTAGGATTTATCAGGAGAGGTATTTCAAGTAGAGACAGGGAGGTGTTAGTGCTGCTGTACAAGGCACTGGTGAGACCCCATCTGGAATATTGTGTGCAGTTCTGGTCCCCGATGTTTAAAAAGGATGAATTCAAATTGGAACTGGTGCAGAGAAGGGCTACAGGGATGGTCTATGGAGTGGAAAACCTGCTTTATGAGTGGAGACTCAAGAAGCTTGGCTTGTTTAGCTTAACCAAAAGAAGGTTGAGGGGGGTTATGATTACTCTCTATAAATACATCAGAGGGATTAACATCAGGGAGGGAGAGGAATTATTTGGGTACAGCACCAATGTGGACACCAGAACAAACGGTTATAAACTGTTCATCAAGAAATTTAGGCTTGAAATTAGACGCAGGTTTCTAACCATTAGAAGTGTAAAGTTCTGGAATAGCCTTCCAAGGGGAGTTGTGGGGGCAAAAACCATAACTGCTTTCAAATCTGAGCTTGATAAATTTATGGAGGGGATGGTATGATTAGCCTATTTTGGAAATTGACTGATATTTGGCTATGTGTGGTGGATTTACAAGTGGCCTAAGAGGGCAGAGTACATGGGGTGGGTTCTGAGTTATTACAGAGAATTGTTTCTTGGGTAACTGGCTGTTGAGACTTGCCCACATGCTCAGGGTATAACTGATCGCCGTATTTGGGGTCGGGAAGGAATTTTCCCCCAGGGTTGATTGGCCTGGGCTCTGGGGGTTTTTCGCCTTCCTCTGTAGCACAGGGCATGGTTCACCTACCAGTGAATTCTTTGTATCTTAAAGTCCTTAAATCATGATTTAGTCATGAGTCAGAAGTTGGTGGCCTATTGCAGGAGTGGGTGGGTGAGGTCTTGAGGCCCGCATTTTTCAGGAGGTCAGACTAGATGATTGTACTGGTCCCGTCTGACCTTAAAGTCTATGAGATTCTGTGCCAGTGATTCTGAAGGAAGGCTACGATCAGATCACTGCGCAAAAAAGTTGATAGTGAATGTAATGCTGACTACCAGCTGTTGTATTGGTCCCTTCTGACCTTAATGTCTATGAGATGTCCTCCAACCCTCTTTTTTAAAAACAAAACAAAACAGAACGAGTTAATCAAAAATTTGTGACTGAGTGAATGTGACAGTTTCTTAGGTTTCTTTGACCCAAGTCAGTCAAACTTAAGTTCTGAATACTGGGTAGAAACTGCACTAGTTGTGTAAATCATTGGTTTCCTTCTAGTGATGGCTAAAGGTTAAATATCCATGCTGATTCTTTTAGATATGTCCATGTGGTATTGCTACAGCTGTAGTACTTACGTGGCCATCCCAAATTTAGACCACTAAAACCTTACAAGATATAACACTATCATGATTCTCTCTGTCAGGCTTGTTTTTAATATGGACATAATTTTAAAAATAATGCCGTTATATTTTTCTTCTGCCTTGTAGTCAGTGGAAATCTTTCAGTCAAGATTGGAAGAAGCTGAAGAAGCTGCCTCAAAAGGGCAAAATGAATATAGAAGAGGAAGATGGAAGAAATTTAACTATTCAGAGAATGAGCAAAAAGAGAGAGAGCAGCAAATGGAAAAAGAAATACAAATTGAAGGTGACAGAATCAAGGGTATGAGTAAAGGACATTCTAGAGATAGACAAAATAAGGTATATCCACTAGAAGACAGAGGGTATAGAAAAGACAGATCAAGAGAAGAACAAGAATATAGACATCGTAGCACAAACTCTGAGTTAAGAGACAATTACTCCAAACCAGCAAAACATTCTGATGAAAAACGAAGTCAGGAGAAAGTTTCCTCTCTAAGTAATTTGAAATACAAATTTTTGAAACCCTCTGAAGATGATTTGTCATCTGTTAGTAAAGACTACAAGACACAGCAGTCCTCTTTAAAACCACCATCTTGTAGCTCTTTGAGCAGCAATTTCCGAAAACCTGTTAACGAAAGTGAAGAAAAAACACCATGGAGCAGAACACATGTAAATAATGAAAACGACGAATCAACGTTAGATCAAAAGCCATTGACAATGGAGAAAACTGCTAGACATGCAGGAGTTCCAAATGCTGAAAGAAAGAAGTCAGAAGAAGAGAACCTTGGAAACATCCCCCAAAAGAAAGTGTCACTGCCAGACAGCAAGGCATCATATTCTGGGTAATCTTATGATTTATTTTGATAGATGACATTTATGTTTGCAGGGTTGTTTGTAGAAGGTATATGTTTGCAGCCATATCTGTTTGGGCAGTGATCTTATCAGAGCTCTAAACATATTTGAACTTGATTAGTTCCAAAAACCAGATCTATAGAAAATGATTTAGTAAATTCACATTTCTGAGTCTGTGATAAATTAATACTCCAGCATGGTGGTACGGGAGCCCTGTAGGGCTCACTAGTGTGGTTTTGGACTCTTGTGATCATTAAAACACCAGTTGCCCAGGAGTAACCATAATAGCCTGGCAAAATTTAAAATTTGGTAGCTTCATTCTGCCTACCTACATTTGCACTGTGGTTTCTTTGGATGATGACAGAATATTTATTCGAGTGATGTCCCTGTGGGCGCTCCATTTTAGGTGTTTGTGTGCCCTGCACTCAGAATTGGAGATTTGTAGTAGCAATGCCTGGTTGGGTTGCACGTGTGTAGTCTGCATCTTGCGTCACTTCCGGTGGTCATCTGGCACTGTGTGACCAACCCCCCTTGAGTTTCTTCTCAGCTGCTTTTGGCTTGAGTTGGAACATCTAGTAGTGCTCTGCATCTAATCTAATTAGCGTAGTTTTTCCACTTTAGTTTGTATTAGATATAGTTAGTTTTTTCTCTCTCTTTCTCTCTATTTAATTATTTGTTTATACCCCCTCCCCTAAAATCTTGTTTTCTGTCAGTAGAAGTTTAGGTTTCCACTGATTACTGTTAGAGTAGAGCCTTAGCTTCCCCCCCCACCCCCCCGGATGGGGGGGCGGGTAGGAGGGATTCTCCTTTGAGTGGCGTGCCCCATTCCCCAGGCTTTAAATGCTGCCTTACCTGCAGACTTTCAATATCAGTCTCAGACAGGCTATTTGTTGCCCAGGCAAGACGCACACACCTCAGAAGTGCTCACATTGTCACAACCTAAATATCCGGCTAAAAACGTGAGAGACCTACAACTTTAATTCTTCTTTATAGAGAAGTCTCTCAGACTGCCCTTCCTCTCCCATCCCTGTATAGAGATCACCATGTGCAGCCTCTGAGAGAGGACTTTCTTCTGTGGCTCAGACTCAGGATCAACTTGCTAAGAAAACATCAAAAAAAGTTGGCTACATCTCCGCTGGTATGGGACTCTGCCAAGAAAGAGCACTCCCCAAATTGGTAAATGTGTCAGTACCAACTCCACCGCGGAAGTTGCAGGACACTCCAGTACTCATGGGTACCACGAGATCAAAAGACCCCAAGCGGGCTAGCTCTGGTGTCAGCACAAAGGGAAAACAAAACCCTCATGCATCAGCACCCACAGAGCTGACGAGGTACTCGGCACTGAATGGCTCGGCATTGCTGCAGATTGTGCTGCAGCCTTCTGCCAGCAGAAAACAGTCCACACACACCCCAACCGTCACTTCGCAATCATCGGTACTGACCACTATTTATTCAATGGCATTGGTATTACCAGTGCCTCAGCAATTCCTCTGCTATAAACACTTAATGATCACCCTGGTGCTGGAATCGCCCATCCTCAGCGTCAAGGTCATCCTAGCACAGGCAGTACCAAGTTGCATTGCCATTCCATCTCAATCAGCTCCCCCATTCTCGAGTGATGCGGATGAGCCTGAAGAGGAATTGTATTCTTCCCACCAGTCTTCCCCTATCCATGTGCCTATCAGACTTGGCCCACCGTCACTGGACCCAAAGAGGGACGCTAGTATGGGCAACTGTGGATGCTACCCATACCCTTTCCATCACAATGGACTTTTTGGAGCCCAAGGGCAGCATACCCACTGCAACTCCACAAAATTCCTAGCCCGTCCAGTACAAAAACACACCATTCACCCTCACCTTTGGTATTGGGACCATCGGAACCCCCAAAGGATCTGACCAAAGAGAAAGAACAGATCTCTGACCAGGGTATGGTACTATCAGCTCATTTCTCCTCGTCTTCCCCTGATGACACCATTATGTCCCCTCACTTCCCCCAATAAGAATTCTAGAACCTATATCAGAGTTATGAACTCACTGAATATCTCAGTAAAGAAGGTCCAAGAAACACAATATGAACTATTAAACATTTTACAGAGGTCCATTTCATCCAAAACTGCCCTGCTCATGAATAGCCAGATTATGGAACAGATTAAATCAGTTTGGCAATGATTTCACTAATGTTCAAGGGATCTGAGGAAAAATTACTACGTGCTGGGTAAGGGAACAAAGTTCCTATTCTTATGCTCTGCACTAGTTTCCTATGTGGTGGATACAGTCCGCTTTTCATGAACGTCTATTGCGTCAAGAGGTAAATGATCTAGGAGCGTAGAACCAGTACCAACAAAATATAGAGGGAAGAGCTTCTGTTTACATTTTCCTTACACAGAAAAAAACAGGAGAGTGGTGATCCGTTCTCAATATGCAAGAAAACATTTGTGAAGACTTAACACTTTAAGATAATCACATTAGCCACCCTAATTCCAGTGCTAAAAAGAGGGGGATGGGTTCTCAGCCCTCAACTTCCAGGATACATACTTTCATATAACAATTCATCCATCACATCACAGGTTCCTTTGATTTTCTCTTGGCTTGGATCACTTTCAACAGAAGTATTCTGGAAGGTTCTGGATGTAGTGGTTGCCTACCTTTGCAGAAATGGAATCATGATAGTCCCATACTTGGATGACCGCTTTCTGTGAAAGCGTCAACTCAACAAGCAGCATTAGAGTTGATGGAAGAAACTGTAGCTCTCTTCACATGATTAGGCCTTCAACTAAATACACAAAAATTAACACTAACGCTTTTATAAAAACTGGAAGTCACTGGAGCTTATCTTAACTTGCCTCTCTACATGACAATATTTTTTCACTCCAACCAGTCTCATCTCCACAACACTAAACCATCCTCAGATAGCAGCCAGAACTTGCCTTCAACTATTGGGCCATATGCAACATCTTTTGTTGTCAGGTATGCAAGACTATACATGAGGCTCTTACAAGCTTGGCTCTGCACAACCTACTCCCCACGAAAGCACAGCATAAACAAATGCCTTATAATGCCAGACAAAATAAGACTCTCTCTATTCTGGTATACACAACCAGACAATGTCTGCCATGGGATTCCCCAACAAAAACCATCATGACAGACGCATCCTTCCTAGGTTGGGGAACATACCTAGACTTCCATTTTAGTCTGGGTCATTGATCACCATCAGAATTCCTGCTACATATAAATCTCCTAGGTCTATGAGCTGTTTGTAATACACATTTCAACTTCCCACCCTTGATCAAGGACAAGACTATATAAATCCTCACAGATAATGCAGCATGCATGTCCTATATAAATAGGCAAGAGATGCACATTTACATCCCCTGTGCATGGAAGCCATATGACTCTGGAACTGGTACATTGCATACAACATCCATATCACGACATCATACCTACTTGGAAGCCAAAATACTACAGCAGATGCACTAAGCAAGAACTTTTCTTAAGACCATGAGTGGGACTTCGATATGTGAATACTACAGAGCATATTCAAGCAATGGGGGCTCCTAACCATAAACCCCTTTGACTGCATGCAGTGCCAAATGTCCATAATTTCTCTGCAGAGCAAGACTGGACCATCATTCCCTGGTTGATGCCTTCCTTAACAAATGGAATGCTCCCCTCCTATATGCCTTCCCTCCCATCATCCTCCAGGCATGAGTGCCTCACAAGATCAGACTGGAAAAAAATCACAGTAAACCTGTTGGCCCCTAATTCTCAAAATGGCAGTGTGTTGACTATGTACCCTTCCTCTTCTTCCTCGTCTCCTTTCCCAGGACATAGGTCAAATCCTTCACATGAACTTAGAAATCTTCCATCTCAAGCCATGGTTGTTTCATAGGCTATAGGGACCTGAAATAACTTGCTCAGAGGAAGTACAGAACATCTTATTAAATAGTTGCGGAGTAGCTACTTGCCATGTATATCTGTACAAATGAAGACGATTTGATAACTCATGCCAAAATAACAGATCTTACCAGTCTTTGTTCCCTTATCTCTGACACTGGATTACTTACTAGAACTTAAGAAATCAAGTCTCTCCATGAGTTCAATTAGGGTACACTTCTCAGCTGTCACAAGGTGAATGACCTATCAGTTTTCCTACACCCAATCACCAAATGGTTTCTTAAAGGCCTCAAGAACATTTACTAAGAGGTAAGAACACCTATCACACTCATAGGATGTCAGCTTAGTCCTCCGGGTTCTGACCAGACCCCCATTTGAAGTAGTGGTGACTGCCTCCCTCTTCCACCTTTCAATTAAGGTAGCATTTCTTGTCACCATCACATCAGCCAGGTGGCTAGGAGAACTCTGAGCCCTCATGGCTGAAGCATCCTACATGGTCTTCTTCAAAGATAAAATTACCATTACACTATATCCCAAGTTTTTTGCTAAGATTGATTCACCATTCCACCTCAGCACGTCCATCTACCAGTGTTTTACCTGAAACCCCATGGAAGAAGATGAAAATCAATATTCCGTACCATAGACATCTGCAGGGTCCTGGCATTTTACATAGCCAAAACAAAACCATTCCATAAGTCTACCAAATTATATGTATCAATCACTGAATGATCAAAAGGAGATGCCATACCTAAACAGAGATTTTCCAGGTGGATTTCAGACTGCATAAAATTGTATTATCAATACAATCTACAACCCCCTACAGGGATTTGCACACATTCTACCTAGGCCATAGCAACCTCATTAGCATTCCTCAGCACTGTCCCCATTGAAATGTGTCCCCCTGTGGGTGCTCCTCTACCCTCTTCCTTCCTCCTTTCTACTTTGGAGTTTCACATAATAGCTGTGCAGTAGAGAAGGAAAGTGTGTGTGTTTTGGGAGGCAGGTTGAGGGGCCTGGTCACACAGTGCCAGAGAAGTACCTGAAGTGGCGCGAGATGGGAACTCTGCACGTGCGACCCAACCAGGTACTGCTACTACAAATCTCCAGTTACGAGCACAAGGGCTCACAAACACCAAAAATGGAGCACCAGCATCTCGAAGAATTTCGGTTACTGCACAAGGTGAGTTACCTTCTCTTCCCTTGGTGAATCCAACAATTATATAGTGTTGCTGTATTATGATAAAGAGCTACTTAGTCAGCTTTGGAGATGTATTTACTTCAGTGTTGAGGAAAGTGAAATGTATATTTATTTAAATATGGTTTATTAAGGATCTTTTAGGGTGGAAAAGTGTTATGTAAATTTAAAGTGATACTACTGTTTTCCTTAGAAACTTTTGGAATTTGAGAACACTTACACAGCTTATAAAAAAACATTTCATCATAGTGATCTACCATTTTGCATTTTTAAGTGCACTAAAGTGGCACTTTTTCTATAGAATATAGTGTTTTAATATTAGAATTCAACTTTCTTCTTGACCCTTTGATATTTGGGAGTCATCATTTTCAAAGCTAAAG
Organism: Pelusios castaneus; assembly: GCA_007922175.1. Lineage (NCBI taxonomy): Eukaryota > Metazoa > Chordata > Testudines > Pelomedusidae > Pelusios > Pelusios castaneus. The sequence goes on from ML685902.1 coordinate 4,025,399, forward strand.
TAGGTTATGTAGAAAATACCTATTTTGATTTGTTACTTAATGTATTTTCAGTAAAATTGCCCATGAAAATGGATTACTTTACCCTTCCTTTGAACCTTGGTTTACAGTAAAGTCTGCATCTTACTATTGGAGTAATATTTCATCTACAACTGTTGAATGGTAAAATAACTGGGGAAAAGTAAGGGGGTGGTAATAGGTTTTATTCAGACACCGACAGAGGAAAGCATCAGCTTGAATGTGTGTTTTCAAAGGTGTTGATGTCTAATAGGAGTTAAAAAGAGAAAATAAAGCAATATGTAATAAGAATGTCTGTTCTGTCTGTTTTGGTATCATGAAGGGAAGTAGAGAGTAATCATGGAAAGAAGTGAGAAAATCACATGACCATTATGCAGATCCTGGCTATCCATCCTCAGTGCCATCACCAATATCCCAATCCTGTGAATGCTTATGCACGTTTAAGTTTACTGCTGTAAGTAGTCCTGTTCAAACAGTGGGACTATTCTCAGCAGTAAAGTTGAACATGTGCATAACAGTTTGTTGGATTAGGGCCCAAATAATATCTACATTGGCAGAATTTAATAAAATGTAGTAAAAACGGGCAAGCAATGAAGTGCTCAGCAACCAGAACACATAAGGAAACTTACAAGAGCCCAGTTGGAAAGAGGAATTGATGGAAATTGTGGTTTCTTTAAGTGTTTCTACAGTTATGGTGATTATTTAGAGAACAGGCACTGCACGCCCAGCTAGCACAGCTAAAGATAGTGGTGTAGATGATGAGGCAAGGTTTAGGCAAGTAGAGTGCCATATACTCTGAATTCCTTGGGTATATATGCTACATGCTCTCACATGCCCAAGCAGCTCCCCCCAGGTCTACATTGCAATTTTTAGCAGTGTAGGGTCCCATTGCCTTCCTTTTGCCAAAGCTTTTCCCCTCTGCCATCCTGCTGCTGGAGCCCTTTACTGCCATGTGCAGCTATATGCCACAGTGACACCTATTTTTTTAAAAGCTCCATGCCTATAAAATCGGGCCCTCTGGTCACCCTGACTCAGTCATCTGAAGTAGAGCACCATTGCTCATGTTGAGCAGTAAATGAACTTCTAGACGTGCGTCCTTATGGGTGCTCCACTACCTCCCTGCTTTCTCTCTGCTTCAGAGAGGCAGTAGAGAAGAACTTGGGGGCAACTCACCCCATTTGTCGAGCTACATATATCCTTGGAATGGGCCGAGAGGAGGACTAGAGTGCATGCAGGGACTGAATGGACTCTGCTACCAAAAATCTCCTATGACAGGCGCATGTATACTGAAGTGGAGCACTGATAAGGAGCATATATCGCGAAGAACTGCAGTTACCACACAAGATGAGTAACCTATCCTTCTGTATGTTTGTTCGGAATGGAATGCAGAAGCTATGCTTAACATGTAACAAGATTTAGCCTAACTTATAACAGTACTTACTGTTAAACCCTGTCATATACATAGCTACCCTGTGTGTTTTCTTTGGCAACATTTTGTATATATTTGTGTGTTAATAACTTAGGCCTGGGAAACCATGTAGCCTGTACAGATTCATCCAGCTTGTATTGATTTACAGGTTGTTGCCTATAGTATTTTCACCTCCTATCGTGTTGTGCTAACTCTTCCCTTCAGCTTTTTATTAATCTTCATGTTGTTATCTTTGAGGTGTATATCACTTTAATCTACCATTGACTTCAGTGAGAGCTGTGGGATCCCCCTCTCCCCCCCCAGCTTTAGTGGGAGTTCAGAAGTGCACAAAATTGGGCCATTGGGGTAACATGTTCTCACTGACTGGGAGTTTTTTATGGGCCTGCTTTGATTCATTTTCTCTTGCTAAAGTTTTAGCAGGCATGTAGTATGTATCATATCCTTTCAGAATGTTTAGTGTATCTCAAAAAGTAAGTTTTCATTGCCACCTGTCCACTGTCATTAATTGGTGCTGTTTGCCCAGCTCTCTATGCCTCATACTGGCAATGTACTCATTAATTTTCTCTCTTCTAACAAATACAGAGTTTCATTAGCTTTTAAATCAGAGTTTTGGTTGCATGTTTAGTAATACTTGATTGATTGGATGCTCAAGGAATCTCCTCAAAGGAAATGTTCATTGAGATAGGATAGTTTTTGCTGAAAATCATGCTTGTTAAGGGGACTAAAATGTTATGTGCATTGGAATTTAATTTGAGACAAGCTGAGAGAAAAATACTATTGAGCTGAAAAAGTGTGGATAATGATTCAAGCAGTAACACTACCAAGCGTGTGTACAAAGTTACAGATGTCTCTTGCTGTCACTACTGTAATACCAATACAGTTTGTTTTACTTGCTTTACAGTATGTAGGTTAAGGAGATATGACAAACAAGAGGTCCAGAACCTATAATTTTTCTGTTTATTTCCTTTTTCTAAGGAGTTAAACTGTCTCTCTTGGCACCAGACTCAACTCCCATTGAAGTCACTGGGAATCTTTCCATTAATGGTGTTGGTGTGGGCCCTTGAAAGGCAGGCAGAAATGGTTTAAAAAATGTCCAGAGCTTTGCACTGATATTCAGACAAAAAAGTGAGACCTGTTTTAAAAGAACTTTGATTATGTGAGTCCCATGGATTTAATCATGCATGTTATGTTCATCATGTTGAGCAGCATATTCTTTCTCTGTTATGACAGTGTGTCTTTAATATTTTTAATAGTTTGGTTGCTCCCATTTTAGTAGCATTCAGCAATGTTTTTAAAATGACTTCTCTGTTATGTAATGTTGTATAGGAAATACTGTGGCAAGTGAATTGGATTATGCTCACATTTTTTACACATGTGGATAGAGCAATATAAACACTTTCTATAGAATTTTAATTCTGTCTCATGTTACATAAATACAAAAAGATAAATGCAACAATAAAAATCTCACATAGCGATTAATCATACAGCGGTGGCTTTACCTACTCTCTGAGTGAGCAAGAACTGTTTATCCTTATAAAATACTTGATTTAACTTTCTACCGAATAGATCACCCATATGAATTAGACGTGGCTAAAAATAGTCTGTCAGAGCAATATTATATTTTTAGGCAGAGCTTAAAAGAGGGTTATATCTCCAAATCCTTATGGAATTCCAGGGTAGCCTTCTTTCATATTAATGGACAGTACTGCAGTAACCAGAGTGTCCTAGCAGAGCCTTCTTCCAATAGCTAAAAACAGAGCTAAGCATATATCCTTTCAACTTGGGGTGGGGCGTGCATTCCTCGGTAGGAACTGATTTGCTGGCCAGATACATATCTTTTAGGTGTGAATTTCCAACAATGAAGGCAGCTATGTCAGATATAGCTGGAATATTTTAAGTCTAGAGCAATTTGGACTTCAAATACTATGTGTCTGAATGGAAAAGGTACTTTCATACATTTTCAGCCAATTTCATTTTCTATGGCCTTATTCATGTCACTGGGAAATGGTTCCTGCTGCCAAGCAAGATTTGCTTTTCAGCAGCCGAGCAGTGAAAGAGCAATAAATTATTCTGCTTAATGCAACCTGAGTTTGTTTTTAAGTCTTCCTAATGCTTATAAGTTAGTTTATGTTCTGCTGATATCTATTTAGGGTAATTCCTAGTTATCCTGTATTTTTAGAAATTGTTAGTGTTTTTAGCACTTTCAGTCTTTAAAGCACAATGTGAACACTAATGATTGCTATCACTGCCTCTGTAATTCAGTCCTACTACAATTCTGGTGAAATACCTTGTGTAAAGCCACTTGGATTGGGATGCAAGAGTTTCTGATTCTTAGTTAAGTAGGCCAGTTTTCAGACCATGGGTTGGGACCAGGGCCGTCCCTAGGTGGGGCGAATGGGGCGATCGCCTCGGGCCGCAGCCCCTCCTCCCACGGCCACCCCGCTGCCTTTGGCAGCCAACTGAAGGCAGCGGGGTGGGGTGGGGTGTTTATGCCTGGCCTCTGGGCCGGCCCTCCCCGCCCCCAGGCTCAAGGGCCTGCCCCACATGGCCAGCTCCACCCCTTGCAGCCAGCTCTGGCTCCACCCCCCCCCCCACAGGTGGCCTCAGCCTCCTGGCTAGAGCCGGCTTCCTCCTGCAGGCAGCCTCTGGGGCTGGGGCAGGCTTCGCCTCCGTCCATCCCCCCCCCCCCCCCGCAGGTGGCAGTCTCGGCGTCCCGGCCCAGGGCCAGCTCCCTGGGGGGCAGAGTGGGCCAGTGGGCCCGCCACGCTCCCCTCCAGCATGACGCGCCCCTCCAGCATGGGGGGCGGGGCTCTGCTTTGGCCAGTTAGCCCCAAGCCCCGCTCCCCCCATGGGACGGACCTGGTTGGGACCTAATACTGGGTCTCAGACCCTCAGGTACTGGGTCGCGGTGCCCCCTGCTGCCACCGAAAGGCTGGAATGCATCGCTCAAAGATGGAATTGTTGGGTCATGGGCATAAATGATTTTTTTCAACTGGATCCCGAGGAAAAAAGTTTGAAAACCATTGCATAGGCCATCCTGTTCTGCAGAGTAGGAACAAAATCTCTAGGGGAGATTTTACTTACCTCATCAATTAACTTTCAATGTAGATTCTAGCATATCAGCTATAATATTTTCATAAAAGCAATGGTTGTCCTCTTGGCACATAAATCTAAAAACAACTTAAGCTTTGGGAAATGAACTACATAACCTTGAAGTAGATAAACAATTTGTTGATTTTTCTTGCGTTATGAGGTTGAGACAAGGAGTTAGTGCAGGGAGGAGGAAAGGTCTTTGGCTATTGCCAGGTGGGATGGTTCAACACTGCTGAAAGGAACTAACTTTGAACCCAACTGACACATTGTCAGGAAGCTATCCTATGTGCATAGCTCACTTTTACTTGCCACTGTTTATTTACTGCTCGAGCCAAGAAAATGAACAATACATAGTGCTTTTCATTCTAAAAGATCCTGAGAAACCAAAGGAACATTTAGCTTATGTGCATCGTGTTTACTCTCTTTTTTTCAAAAATTCTTGTGCATCCTTTAGAGAGATTCAGTGACCATTAAAGGATTTGTAGAAGTAGAGTTGTGAATATGATGGCTTCAGATTGCTCTCAGCATTTAAACTTGTTCACCAGTGCAATGGTTATTAATTAGGATAATACTTTTTTGTTTCCTATGGACTTGCTATGCTGGTGCTATTTCAACCAGACATACTCCAAAAGATGAGACTCCTCAAGCCCTCAGTGAAGAGGAGATGAACAGACTTGGAGCCAAGATTGTGAAAGCAGAGCTGATGGGAAATTTGGTAAGGTTTTTAAAGATGGCCCAGGTTTACTGTAGATGTCATGTACTATAGCTATAGGGCTTGAATTGGCTTCCTTTTTGACCAACGCACACTGAAAAGCCATTTGATCAGGCCCAGGATTTGATGTGCAACCTTCTTCATAACTTCTTCTACTAATGGCTATGCCCTGTAGTCCAGGGGTAGGGATTTGGCCCTATAGGGTTTAATAGAAGAGAGAACATGTCCAAAACAATTGTCTCTTTATGGTGAGCATTAGAGAACAGTGTATAGAGATTTCCTGTTGAACAGGAGCAAGGGGAAACCTGCAGTGTGTTCCTGCCAATGTCAAATTAAAGGTGAAGACATTCTGACTTTCAGGGAATCATGTTCTCACCAAAGAGCTTAGTCAGACATTCATAGTCCAGGCTGCACTGCAGTAGTATAGGACTGCTAAGCATCAAATTAGGATTGTAACCTGCCTCTGGAGCTTCTAGCAGCTGCGGGTCTCGCAATGGCCTGTAGACTGGACCTGCTAAAGGAGATTGAAAAATCAGGAATGTCACTCTGAATTGAAATGTTATTAGAAATGAACTGGTATAAAATAAATGGTTTCCAGATTTTTTTCATTGAGGCACCAATGGTTTTTTTGACTTTCAGATAAATTTTTAGTCAGATTTGTGTGTCCTATTGGTATTTCCAAAGTCAGTATTAAGTATTTTAAAAACTGTTTCATGTGAGAAAGTGACACATTATAAATATCTATTTCCAGATCTATTTTTAGATCAGTGTTTTCCCCTTTGCATAATCATCAAAATAAATGAATGTTTGCAGCATATTTTTAAAAAGATACAGGTTTTAAAGAGACATTGAAATCTAGGCAGCTTTGAAGAGAACTAAAAGTGATCTCTAAGTAAAATATAAGTAATTTCAGATACTACATCTTCCCTCTAAATCTCCCTGGCAATTTGGAGGATTTTTAAATTTGCATTTTTGAATATTTTTCTATTCCCTTTTGATGTTTGGAAAAACCCCCCACACATGAGAGAAATTCAGTATCTGGTCCTATATGGGAAACCAGTGAAATTAACTGTTTACCAACTACTTATGAAGTGCATAAAGTAATCAAAATTGTGGGGGACATGGGAAACCCATAATATGTTTTCTCTAATTTCTAGTTATGGGAATCCTAGCTGATAAGTGTAAGAATAAAGGAAAAGATTTGGACAGAAGTATGATTGACAGTGTTCTTAGAAAGACAACAGAGTCCTGTGGCACTTTTAAAGACTAACAGATTTATTTATCGCATGAGCTTTCGTGGGAGAAAATCCCACTTCGTCAGACGCTTTGAAGATAGGAAAGTTACAGAGTGGGAGGAAATTAAATGCAGGGGAGTGTATGACATAGCATCAGGTCAGGCTGTAACCGCAAATCAAAATCCAAATCCTAACACCTATTTTGATTTGCTGTTACAGCCTGACCTGATGCTATGTCATACACTCCCCTGCATTTAATTTCCTCCCACTCTGTAACTTTCCTATCTTCAAAGCATCTGACGAAGCGGGATTTTCTCCCACGAAAGCTCATGCGATAAATAAATCTGTTAGTCTTTAAAAGTGCCACAGGACTCTGTTGTCTTTCTACAATAGACTAACATGGCTACCCCTTTGGAATTTGACTACATGGAGTGTTCTTAGAGTAACAGCATAAGAAGGTATTCCCAATAAAAGCACTCTTGTAAATACATGGTGTATGTATGAAGTATTCTGCAATTTTGTTTGATTTCAGTAAGTAATAGTGAAAATCGTTTTAATATTGCTGTTCATTTAATATTATTTTAATTATTTACATTGGAATTAATTGTTTCCATTGTGTGGAATCAGCAATTTAGGCCCTATTACCTTTAATAATAAATGAAAATCAAATGAATTAATTTGTTACTTTTTGCTGTGTCGCTCTTGAGTTTAGCCCATTGAGTCTAAGGGAGTCTAAATTGCTGTGATTTACATAATAATAGCTCAACAGTGTTGTAGCCATGTTGGTCTCAGGTTATTAGAAAGACAAGATTGGTGAGAAATCTTTTACTGGATCCGCTTCTCCTGCTAAGAGAAACAAGCTTCTGAGTTACACAGAGCTCTTCAGGATGGGCCCTGAGAGTGTCACAACTAAATGCAAGAGAGCAGATGGTTTAGCGTAAGTAGTTAGCACATATAAGGAAACTATCTGTTCGATCTTGTGTTTAGGTGTTAAACTCTAAGCACCTTTCCCAGATATGAAGAACAACTCTGTTTAGCTCGGAAGCTTGTTTTTTCTCACCAACAGAAGTTGGTGCAGTAAAAGATATTACTTTATCCACCTTGTGTGTATAATAAGGAGTTGGAAGAGAGGATTATATCAGGAAAAACAGTTAATGGGAGAGTGTAAGTAGGCCTCACTCTTACATCTCTAAGTCATCCAAACTCAAATTAGATCAAACGCCAAATTCCGAGGTGGGGTTTAAGGGAGGGTAAATCTATGCAATGGATGCAGCTATAAGATTTGCTCCCTTAGACTCTTAGTGGAAGTTACGTGGACTTAGTGGAAGTAAAGATGTTGAAAAAGAGTGTAAATTATATTAGTTTAGACTCACGTCTATCTGCTTTGCCATCTGTATAATGGCACTTATGCTTAACTGTGGATTATATGAGCATAAAGTGGAACAATCATTTGAAAATAATGTGCTAGGTAAGTGCTATTGTTTTTTATAATGATGTGTCACGCTGCTTCAGATGTATCTTTCTTAAATTTGTTGGAAAAATGTTGTTATTGCACCTATAATTAAGACTTGTTCCAGTGGCCTTAAAGTTAATAGTACTTCTATATGCCCGCAAGCTGGTATTTTAAAAATAAACGAAAAATGGAGAAGCAAGAGAAATGGACAGTTGGGACACAGGTTTTCATAAATAAGAGCTAAAGCAACTAATCTAATTAATTTTTCTCATTTTCGTAAAGGATTTGGCATCAAAACTTCAAGCCCAGCTTGAAAATGCACGTAAGCTAAAAGAAAGTAGAATAGAGACTACTGCAAGAAAATCTGAAGAGCTGGTAAGAGAAAAACGTTCTTATATTATTTGCTATCACAAAAATCGCCATATAGATGCAAAATACCTGTGGATATTTTTTAAACTTAGATGTTGAAATTTATAAAGACTATCTGTAAAAGAACCAAGTCATCTAGTACTAAAATGTCAGACTGTATAGTTGTAGGAATAAATGTCATAAACCAGTGGTTGTCAAACTGTGGGTCGGGACTCAGTACTCGGTCGCAGACCCTTAGGTCCTGGGTCATGGCATCCCCTGCTGCCACTGCTGCAAGACTGGCATGCATTGCTGAAAGATGTAATTGTTGGGTCGCGGGTATAAATGATTGTTTTTCAACTGGGTTCTGAGGAAGAAAGTTTGAAAAGTACTGCCATAAACTCCAGGGTGCCGTTCGTTCCACTGTGTACTTCAAAACCTGTGTGATGCCCTATACACATACCCCTTGAGAGCCAAATTCCGGTTTCATTGAAATTAATAGTACAGCTCCCACTGATCCCAATGGGAACAGGATTTGGCTCTTACTGCAGCTCTTAAGCAGTGTGCTAAACCATTGCATGGCACCTCTATACCAAATGTTTTTTGCCATCACTATTCAGGTTTCGCTTTGCTTACGTTAGTAAAACTATAGCAAGTGAGAGTTGTGCCGTGTTTTCAGGTGATGCTGAACATATTCTAATTTCAGTAGTTTACCTTTTTTAAAATATAGAGGACAAACTGCCTCCACCTGGACAGCAGGAGGTTCTATTTATAACAGGAGTATCTGAGACCGTGTCTATATTGCAGGGCTAAGTCGACAGGAGATACACAATCTGTGTGCCGCAGAATGCGTATCTCCCGTCAATTTAGTTAATCTCACTTACTTCGCTGTCTTCACTCCGCTGTATCGACCGGCAATGCTCTCCTGTTGATGCAGCCTTACTCCACTAGGAGGGGTGGAGTTATTGCATCAATGCAAGAGCACTTCCAGGATCAATTGAGCGGGTCTATACTGGCAGCATTTTGAATGTAGACATGGCCTCATTCATTCAATATAAACTACAAGAATGAAGGTGGAAGGAAAATTACAGCATTAGATTCTGTGGTGTAATCTTCAGATTTAAGGACCTCAAAATATATATATAGTCAATGTAGAATGAATCAGATTGGGCTTTGTCCAGTGAACCTGTTTAGAGAGGTTTGTATTTGATCTTTATCAAGTTGCTAGAAATGAAAAATATTTAAAAAATAAATATACAGAAAGAGGGACTAGAAGTGAAAGTTCTTAGTTTTTTCAAGTGTTCTAATTACAGATTCAAATTATAATCCTTGTAGGTAACAAGAAGCAAGTTATCTTTTTTAGAAGCAAATAAATTGGGTATATACTTTGTTCATTATTTTTAAAAGTGTCTGTTTTTCATAAAGGACTGGGAGCAAATATATTGTAACTAAATATAAATAAGAAGCATAATTATGCCTTTTAGGATGAGCTCAAAGAGTCATGCAAAACCAGCAGCAGAAGAAAAGAGAGATACTAATTATTAACTTCCATTAGAAGATAAAATAGTGCCAGTACATATTGCAGTAAGAAGAAATGGATATTTTAAATTACTAGAATATCTCAGAATATTGAAAAACTCTATATTTCTCACCAAAAAGTGCTAATTTTTAGGATGAGCAATAAAGCATCTAAAGATGTACCTTACAAATATTTTGCATTTTTAAAATTTTCCATGTTCCTTTTAATTCAGTTATTTGTTAGTAGTAGAATCTAAATACTTTTTCAAATGTAGTTCATTTGCTGATTTATCCCTTCTGAAAAGTTTAACATTCAATCTGATATTGCCAATTCAAAAGTGTAGTTTTAAACTGCTTTTAAAAAAAACCCTGGAATTTCATAGTGTTGAAACAGCTTATATATGGAAACATGATACCATGATTGGATGAAAAACTAGGCTACTTGGGATGTCAGCAATTTTATTCCAAGGTCTTGTAAAAAGAAATACGTTAAAAGTTAATGATTAGGAAGTTTTAATGGTATGATAAGCAATTGAACGTGTGGAAAAAATCTATTAAGTTTATGTTCACATATACGGTAACTACAAATGAAAAATATATTTTCTGTGTAATTGCTCGATTCCTTTTAGGTTCAGATAGTGTCCTTCATACACCAAAGCATTTTACTGTAAAGGATTAGGCTGCAGAGAGTCATGGAGTCTGCCTGCATATGGCTTATTGTAGTAATTGGGACTTTTATCTTGAGAGTTTGGAGAATGGAACTATGTATACTAATGCGACTGCATGCCACTATATACTCAGCAGTAGCTCTCACACAGTCTTGCATATCAGTCTGTTTTTTATTGATGGGGAAGTGTTGGCCAGCATATCAGGGTTATCTCCAGCTGTTTTTGAAAATTCCAGTGAATTCTCAAATTCTGATTACAAGTCCCAGCCAAGTTTTGACTGTTGGGGTGAGGGTCAAAGAGAGCTTTACAAAGATGTTACCGCTGTACGTCTTGTGATATTCATTAGTGGGAGAGAGAGTCCCCACAGGTAACAAGTAGTCAGGTTTAAGCTCCTCTTGTGGCTATATTAAAGCTGCCATAAAAGCATGTAAGAAGCAGTCGTATCTGTCTCCTGAATGGCACCATTTTAAAAGAATGAGGCTGGTCCAGACTCCTGGTCCTCAAACAGCATGCTGCGAAGAGCCAGGGGTCTGACCTTGGAGAGTGCACAGTGGTCAGTAAATCCTCATGCTTCACTACACTGTTGCTAGGGTTTCCTCAGTCCCATTTTGGTGATGAACAGGATTTTTTAAAATGTGTATGGTGGGTTGATGAGGCAGAGAGTGATAAAGAATCTGTACAAGTGGGTAGGAGTTCCATGAAAAGGTTTTTGCACCAACATATAGGTTATGTGAAGGAACAGAGATAATGGCGGTGGTAAAACAACTGTAGGGAGTGTTAAGGTGCTGTTATGAGCACCCCATAAACTGGCCGCCACCTCCCTTGTGATATACAGACATAGAAACTGTTTCTCCTCAGGTCACCTAGAGAAACTGTTTATCAGATACTGCCCCCCAGGTCACATACCAGATACTGCCCCCCAGGTCATGTAAAGAACTCATGGCTGCTAGGCTTGTGACTATCCACATGCTTTATTGCACGTAGAGAACTCCTGGCTGCTAGGTTTGTGACTATCAACATGCTTTATTCGGACCCTGATTCGCTCTCAGCCAGCTCCCAAAGGGGTGGGTCATCCCCCTCGCCCATGTGCTG
>ML685902.1:4051961-4068395 GCA_007922175.1 Pelusios castaneus
GAAGTGGGATTTTCTCCCACGAAAGCTCATGCGATTAATAAATCTGTTAGTCTTTAAAAGTGCCACAAGACTCTGTTGTCCTTCTTTTCATCGCGTATCTCATTTGCTACCATGAAGTTTTGAAAGCGTGCTATGTAGAGTTTCCAAGAGGAGGTGGTAGAATCAACGGCTTCCGGACAAGCTGTGAGTGAAGCCATGGTTGAACCAGTGAGTGAAACTATGGTTCCCTCATGCAGTTGTTTATCCCCCATGGAGCTATGGTTCCCTCTTGTGGTTGTTTATCTCCTGTCCCTTGGCTTCACCATACAATAGATCAGATTTCAACTCCAGTCATCCCCCTATAGGCACATAGCACAGGCATGCAAACAGTGAGGAAAAAAAATAAATCATTCTTACGTAGCTCAGGATTTCCTGGGTTCACTGATGTTATCTCATCATCCCACCTTCATCGCCAGTGTCATGTATTAAGATTAAATAATGATCAATAGACATAGCAGGCTTCAGAGTTCCCTTATTAAGCTTTATTTAGCATGTCTGGCAAGGATTGCCAGCAGACACACAGGTATATCCCTGAGCCCTTAACAACCCTCGCATTTATCACTGTGGCAACCCCCAATGGTCCCAATAACCTGAGACACCACGATTTGCACTTGAATTAGCCCCAAAATAGGAGTCCCAGGACTATCCCTTTGTTCCATGTTTTCCACAAAGCATTGTACTGTTATAAACTGTCAACCCTCTGTAAGTTTAATTTGAATCCTAAGCAGGTACAGAGAGCATAGTGTTCCATGTTCAAAACCTGTTCTGAAAATGTAAACCATAAATTAGTAGAATATGACTGGTGATAAGATTTTTAGATTTAAGCAATAAGTTACAAGAATGTATCATTTTAAAAAGGTGAATGTGAAGTGTATCTGATCAGCTGAAGAAAATTGACTGTATGGGTATCTGGGGTAATCACAGGGGTAGCCGCTCATTAGCCAATTGTTACAAAAATGTATCAAAACAGTTTATGTATGTAATTATGTAGTTTAAGAAGAAGAATTAAACTGTATACCCATACTTCTAGGATAGATGAAGACATTTGGCTTTCAGCCAACACATCTGGAAAACATGATAATCTCCACTAAGAGCACAGCTTTCAATGTGTTTGCAGTTTTTAAAAGTGTATTTTGTTGGCATTGAATTGACTGCTTTGGAGAATATTTTCTATTTATATGCAGAGTGGGAACAGCATGGGCAATGACAGAGCAAGCTTTTCCCATGCCATCTGGCCAGTGTGCCTTAACTCTGACCTGGATGAACTGCCTCTAGGAGCAAAAAGTCATTTTAGTCTCCATATCTATTCACTTCTCTACTGATACTGTGAACAAAGGTGCCAATAATGACAGTGACTTTTTGTTGTTGATTCTTCTTAGTTAGAAACTAGCTTAATTGTATCACTCATTTCATATAAGTCACCAAATTGGAGTTTTAGCTGTTAATCTTCAAATTCCCTCCTACTTTTCATCTGTCTTACTTTGTATATATTTTCCTTTCTATTGTTCTGGTTTGGATTTTCATTTTTTGAAGGATATCTATTTGCACAGAATAACATCTTTATATTTGCCATCTAATCACAGTATGTCTTTTTTCTTTCCCAATCTTTTTTTTTGTATAGAGTTGTATGTGTGCTTTTTGTGACTCAATGATTACATGCTTAAATAACCTCCATGCTGAATCTACACCGAGGAGTTAGTGTGCAGTAAACCAGGATGTGAATTTAAAGACCACTAGCTACTCCGCACTAAGTCCCCATATGGATGCTCTTACTGCAGGTGGAGAGTGCCCTCAGGTTGTTGAACTTAATGCACTTTCAACATGCATTAAGCGAATGCACACAAAAGAACTGCTAATGGTCAGTAGGAGCGCCCACATGGGGAGTCTGTGTGGAATAGCTAATGTGCACTAAGTAGTACACAGTTCCTACTGCATGCTTTTTCTCTGCAGAAAAATCTTAAATATTTCAAATTCCACTTTTGAATTTAGGGTTGTTTCGTTTTATTTATTTATCTTTTACTGGCATCCTTATATTTTGAAATCTCTGTTTCTAAAATATAATGTCATCATGCTAGTGTCTGTTTTAATTCCTACCAGTGGACATTAAACCGAATTGTGATCGCTCTTACTTAATGGCTTGACTGTATTTCTTGAAACAACTCGTGTGCATTACCCGGAACTAAATCGAGAATATCTTCTTCTCTTTTATGCTTTAGAACTAGCTGTTCCAGGCTGTAGCCAGCCATTTAAATGTCACAAAATTGTTTCTATAAATCTTCTTCTTTTGTGACATTTGACAAGTTTCTATGTGGGTGGTTGATGACACCTATTATTACAATTTAATTAGATTTAATTGACTCTGGTCTTCCTCACTACTATGCACTCAGTATCTTTTTACTTATTAGGTGTCCAGTAGTGAAACTGTATGAATATATTTTATATATTCTTATGATCTGGGATTTGTATCCTTATGGAATGGAATGTATGGTCTCCATAAGTTGTAAATTGTGGTTCCGATTACCCATTTCAAAAAAGATGCAGTAGAATAGAAGCACTGCAAATGATTAGACGTCAGTGTGTGAGAGAGAGAATATTGGCAGTGTTTACAGAGGATGCGACTAAGAGAATCATGATAGTTGTACAGAATAATGAATACTATAGAGAAAATGGTTTGAGTATTACTTCTCTACCTTTTTTCATAATACAAAAAACAAAGGGACAGCCACTGAAATTACAAGGCAATAAATTTTGAACTGATGAAAGGAAATTACATTGTTAGACAACATATAATTAACCTATGGGACTCCAATTGGTAAAAACATGATTGAGACCAGGTGATCAGCAGAAGTTATAAAAGGATCATCCATTTATATGGATGAGAACATTCATAGTTACATTAGCTACGATTATTTTTTTTCAAGAATTCAAATCCTCATACTTTATGCATAAGTATTTGTCACTGACTGATGTGGTTAGGAAGATACTTCTCTCTTGGCGGGTTTATCTCTAATTGTCCATTACAAGATGTCTTGCACCATCTTCTGAAGCAGTTGATACTGAATAATGTCAAATACAAGGTGCTGTATGAGACGAACTAATGGTCCAATCTTGTATGGCTATTTTTTTCTATCATCCTTCATTTTATCAGCTACCTATCTCTCTGTCTAGGATCTTAGGTTCTCATGGTGATGTTTATCATCATAGTATGTCAGTGCCTCCTGAGAGAGACTAACTCACAATACTGGGGCATCTAATTTTCTTCCATAATTCCCCTAAGTGAGTGAGGGTTTTTATTTTTTTCTCTCCCCCTCCATCCATACTGGTTTTTTCCCCTCTTTTCTCTCTGCTTTCCTTACCCTTTCTCTCTTGCTATTTCTTTCTTCTTTGCTGTTTTGACTTGTGTCTGAGACAAAACTAAGTCACAGATATAGGCTTCACATTGCGGTTTTATAACAGATTTGTGATCATTCTGATTTGCGGTGGTAATGAGTTTCAAAGCCTGGGCATGTTGTAATTTCGGGACACACAGCATTCTCAACAGGTTTCATGGTTGAAGTTGAGAGTTTCATTGTTCCTGAGGGATATAGGACCTTGAAGATTGAGAGAGAGACATTGAAACCGATCTGGTATTATAGGGGGGGAGCCAGTGTAATGATATATTGGCAACATATGGTCTCTGCAGCTGCTGTTGCTGAGAAGTCATGCTGCTGCATTCTGGTCTATGTCATCTTTTCGTTATATATATCTCATCTTTCCTTTATGTATGTGTGTGTGTGTGTGTGTGTGTGTTCCCGCGCTGAAACAATCAAGTCATTTTGTTTGATACAATGAATAGAAAGCAATAGTCTCCAAGAATACAAACCAACCCATGAACCAAAAAAATAAAAATAAAACCAACAGTATCCAGCAGCAAGTTGTTCAGGAGATTTTTCTGGGGTTTTTTTCTAATTTGATAATCTGGGGCAGACTTCTCTATTGGAAGAGTGAGGTGATGGATAGATGTCAAAATGTCCCCTTTCTCAACATAGAATCATAGGGATGGAAGGGACCTCACGAGGTCATCTAGTCCAACCCCCTGCTAAAAAGCAGGACCACTCCCGCTAAATCACCCCAGCCAGGGTTTTGTCTAACCGGGCCTTAAAAATCTCCAAAGATGGAGATTCTACCATCTCCCTACGTAGCCCATTCCAGTGCTTCACCACCCTCCTAGTGAGAGAGTTTTTCCTAATATCCAATCTTGACCTCCCCAGTTGTAATTTGAAACCATTGCTCCTTGTTCTGTCCTCTGTTACCATCGAGAACAGCCTACCTCCCTATTCTTTGGCACACCCCTTCAAGCAGTTGAAGGTTGCTATCAAATCTCCCCTCCGTCTTCTCTTCTGTAGACTAAATAAGCCTAGTTCCTTCAGTCTCTCCTCATAAGTCATGTGCCCCAGCCCCCTAATCATTTTTGTTGCCCTCTGCTGGACTCTTTCTAATTTGTCCACATCCTTTCTGTAGTGGGGAGCCCAAAACTGGACACAGTATTCCAGATGCGGCCTGACCAGTGTCGAATAGAGGGGAATTATCACATCCCTCGATCTGCTGGCAATAGTTCTACTGATGCAGCCTAATATGCCATTGGTCTTTTTCACAACAAGGGCACACTGTTGGCTCATATTCATCTTCCCATCCACCATAACCCCCAGGTCCTTTTCTACAGCGCTGCTACTTAGCCGATCGGTCTCCAGCCTGTAGCAGTGCATGGGATTTTTTCGTCCTAAGTGCAGGACTTTGCACTTGTCTTCGTTGAACCTCATGAGGTTTCTTTTGGCCCAGTGTTCCAATTTGTCCAAGTCTCCCTGGATCCTGTCCCTGCCCTCCAGAGTATCTACCATTCCCCCCAACTTGGTGTCATTCGCGAACTTACTAAGCACGCAGTCTATTCCATCATCAAGATCATTAATGAAGGTGTTGAATAGAACCGGCCCCAGGACCGACCCCTGGGGCACTCCACTCGTTACCGGTTGCCAACCAGACATCGAGCCATTGATTCCTACCCGCTGAGCCCGTTGATCTAACCAGTTTTCGATCCACCTTACGGTCCACTCGTCCAACCCATACTTCCTTAACTTGTCGACGAGAATGCTGTGGGAACCATATCAAAAGCCTTGCTAAAGTCAAGATATACCACGTCAACGGCTCTTCCCTCATCCACAAATCCAGTCATCTCATCATAGAAGGAAATCAGGTTGGTCAGGCACGATCTGCCCTTGGTGAATCCATGTTGACTGTTCCTGATCACTCTATTTTCCTCCAAGTGTTTCAGGATGGATTCTTTGAGGACCTGCTCCATGATTTTCCCAGGGATTGAGGTGAGGCTGACCGGTCCGTAGTTCCCTGGATCCTCCTTTTTTCCTTTCTTGAAGAGAGGTACTATATTTGCCTTTTTCCAATCCTCCGGAACCTCCCCCGTTCGCCACGAGGTCTCAGAGATAATGGCCAGTGGCTCTGCAATCACTTCCGCCAACATCAAGGAAAGGAATGTAGATGTGGGGCTGTGTTGTTTTGTTTCCCTTGTTTCTTAGGCTAGGTGCTGTAGCGTCAAAGGTAGTGTCCAGAATGCTCTTGTAATGGCAATATCTATATTTCGATGTTCAATATTCTGTAGAATTTTATTCATTTATGGTATTGTGTTTAGAGTTAGACCCATTTATTTAGCTTTTGGTAGAGATCTGCAGTCATCCTTGCATTTCTTTTGAGCTCATGCAATATCCAGCTGTTCATATGATCTGTAATTTGAAGAACAAGGAGCACATTTTTTCAATCCTTTGTGAGCTCCAGAGGCTCCCTATCTCATAGTGTATTGATTTTTAAAATTTTTATTATTCACTTTAGCTGTTAGTATTGAAAAGCAGTTTCAGTTTAATAGATCTGTTCTCAAGTTATCAGCTTGCTCACTCCTGTTGCTCAGCCATTCAGTCAACTGGCTGTTCCTCAAATTAAATTGCACACTTGGTGGTAGGACTTTTTCATTTTCTTCTGTTAAATTGTGGAACAGTCTCCTTCTCTGGAGACCTTACAAATTTCTTGCCAGAGTTGCTTTACTTAAAGTACCATCTTTTAAAAGTGCGTACTTTGTTTTCCTGGGTTAGTTTGTATGTTAATGGCTGTATGGCGTTTTGAAACTTTTTGGTGAGAAAAAAAAAGTATAGAAAATTGTACTGAACTGGGAGTCTCAATTTCTCGATGGGTGGTAACACATAACTCTATTGTAGTTCAATAATTTAATTAAATATATTTCTTTTAAACTGTAAGTTCTTTGGAAGAGAGACTGTAATTAGTATATTTGTATAGTACATAGCACAATGGGACCCCAGTCTGGTTGGTCTGTAGATACTATTGCAATATAAATATTATAAAAATAATTAGAGAGGTTGTTTGTGGTTTAAAGCCAGTTATGGACATTTATTGAAAGCTGAGTCCGTGGAAGAAGCAATAAAGCAAAAGACATGCTAAGTATATACAGAAGTTTAAAAAACAACACTACATCAAAATCTGTGTATAAAGCATAAAAAGTTAATTATCGTATTTTCTGTTCAGAACTAGTTAGAGTTCGTGGGAATGTTTGCAGCATCTCCTGAGAGGTTTAATTTATTTTTATTAGGACAGGTATTAAATTTTCTTCCTAGCGTGTGTTACTTTTGAATAGACTGTGCTGCATATAAATAGACAAATAATAAACTTAATATACTTATAGTAGTTTTTATAAATACAAAAAGCTGAGATTCAGGTTTCCTTTGCTTTAGATTGACAGACTGGGGAGGAAAAATTGTTTTTACCTGCAGGAAATTTGTGATATAGTATCAAGTATTATGAAATAATGATGTCCTCAGTCAGCATGTGTGATTTTCAGTTCTTCTGCAATAATAATTGTTATGCCTTGAACTACTTTCATCTAACAAAGATGTCTTTTGCATTTCAGTTACCAGCATACTATTGGATATTGTTACTTGATGAAAATCAGTAAAACAGCAGTGGCTCACCTTTCTTTAATGGAGATATACATTGGGTAAAATAAACCAAAGCGTACATTAATTTGGCGGAAAAAACCTATAAAGCATTAATTCTGAGGAGACCCAGAAGTGTTGATAAATGTTATTAAGCAAATTAGACATGAGTTTGCAATGTGATAATGCAGCAAAATAAGTTAAAGCTGCATGGACAGGAGCTATCACGTCATATAACAAGAAATCCCTTTCTATATAGCTCTTATATGTGACCACATACACAATATTGTGTTTAATTTTGGCAGCCTTATTAACAGAAGGGGGATGACAAAATGATCAGGAAGTTGGAGGGATTAATTATGAGGAAAGATTAAATGGCTAAATATATGTAGTTTGGCCAAACAAGAAGTTGGGGAAGAGATGGAATTATATAAATTAAATGTGTGAGCCCCACGTATGGAAATAATTTATTTAGTATAGGTGATGTAACTGGGAGTAGTGGAATTTTGGAAATTCCTCTGGCATGCTCTGAAACTGATCAAACCGAATAAGCAAATGACTGTTTAAAGACACAATTTTATTCTGCTTCCTTCATTCAGCATGGACATGGTCTTATGGCCAAACAATCATTTTAAATCATATTTGTTGTTCCTTCCACTGTATTATTTTATGTTTCTAGTCAAATGTTATGTTATACAGTTATGTTAATGGTTCACCAAAAGTGAGATATTTGAAGTCAGATAATTGACCCTCATAAAGGCAGAAACTAGCTTGCGTGCCAGCAGATGTGATAGTCCTTTGCAATAATAGAGAGGGTTAATTCAAATGAATGAGCAGGGAACTCTCTTCTAAATAGATGTTGTTTTTTCAAATAGAAGGAATTCATTCCAAGAGAAGAGGTTTTTTTTTTCTTGAATATTATGATATTGCATAAAAATATAGGACTAAGAAAAAAAACAGGTGGATTGAAAATGTGGGACTGCTATTTTGGAGCCCTCTGTAGCCCAGGCTTCCTACTTTATTTATTTTATTTTAGAGGCTTCAGGCATACTGTAGGACCTATCCCTTTGGGGGACAGAGTGAAGTGATAATGGTGACATTTGTGTGAGAGAAATCGGTTTTAGTTGGACTTGATTTTGTTGTGGTTGGTTAGTTTTCTGACTGGGAGTTGAGGAGCAGCTGTTGGCTTTGCTGTTGATTTGATTGTATATTTAATTTTTTGTCGAAGGCTCTCAGAGCCCATTTTCGGCACTTTAAAAAAAATATTACACGTTGAAGTAAGTTGATCACAAAACCTGTGCGCTGTAAAAATGGACAAAGCAGTACTGGGGTTCGGATGTCTTCAGATAAGTGTATAGTGCAACAAGGCAATATGCAAGTGATACCCATTTTGTTTCATTTAATACTATATTTTGAGGAGATTCTCACCACCTACTATGTGAACTAAAAATGTATTGAAAATACAGGCTTCGTTTACCATTGATATTTGGAGTCTATTGCTCTTGATGAGCATTTTGATGAATAATAATGTTATGATCATCATCATCATTTTGTATACGGAATGCTATTGCCAAATACAATGTAGAAACCAGGGAGAGGAAAGGATGCAGTCATTCTACGGAAAATTTCTGTCTTTATTCCAGCCTGCCAGTGTACAGATAAGAAGGATTTTAATTTGCGTTGGAGACCTGTCCTCATTCCCATCATCTCCCCTGCTGGAAGCTCCATGTGACCCAGTGCAGGCAGTAACTTCCACAGTCCCAATGGGAGGGAAGAGGGGGAAATAAAAATGGAAAAGGGAGCAGGATTTTGAAAGGGGACTACTATGAAAGCCCTTAAAACCTGCATGAATTCCAGCTCCAAGTGTCTGCAGGACCTCTCTGCCACATTCAACACGTTCTCTCTCTCTTGTCCCTGTCCCCACCACATTTACATTTCTTCCCCTCCACCACATCTGCTACACGGCCTTAATCCTCATTGAAGACCTATCATGCTCTTTCCTCCCTGTATGAGATTATTCAAAAATAACTGGCCAAGTCCTGACAGCGTCCACATCTTTTAATAATAAATGAACCTTTCAATCGCTTAGATCGCCTAGTAAAGGTCCTGCTATTTTAATTTTGGACACCAGAGGCACTCCTCTGCTGCCTTTCCCCAGCAGAGCTAGGCATCAGGCTAAAAGATTCTTGTCACCATGATAGCCTGGTACTTTGGATTTATCAAGGCCTGTCTTGTAGGCCCCGCTGGCACCTTTGATTACCGCTTATTTCTTCTTAGGCCCCGATCTTAGAAAGACTTATGCGTTACGTTAAGCATGTACTTAAGTCTCTGTAGGAATAGGGCCTTCATGATGAATTTCTTATGCTGTGTAGTGCATATGTAGTCTTTGTTCATCTTTGCTTTTCATACCTTTTGTGTATTTTTCTAAATGTTCTTATTTCCAGTTCTCTCTTACATGCACCTCTTTCTTATCTTAGATCAATTTATCCTTATTTGGTCATCTTCACACTCTGTTTGCCTGCCTTCCAGCATATAAAGTTTGTCTCAAGTTGTTTCAGCTAGATCTCTGCAATACACTTCTCTTGAGCAAAAGGAGCATTTTATAACACTACTTTTCTGCTTTCTGTCTCCTTGGTTCAGACCTTCCATATGCTTCCATTCATCCGTAACCATGATTTCTTCTTTTACTCTGAATTTCTCCTCTTGCCCCAACTACTGAAATCATTCTTTCATCTCCCCTCTCCCTAATAGCATCTGTAGCCTCCCTAAATCCCAACTCCTTAAACTTCAGAACATGCAGAATTTTGCTGCCTGCTTTTACATACACAGAGAAACACAATCAGCTTCTCCATCCTCTCCTAACTTTCCAGCAACCTCACTTCTGCCTTTCAGGATCCAGAACAGAAATTCCTTCCTTGTTTCAAAACCCAACAGGGACACATTCCTCCTTTTTCACTGAACTTACTTTTCTGTACTTTATTTCTTATTCTCTATGCTCATGTAGCACCAAACTCTTGTTTGCTCCTCCATATGCTCTAGCTGCTTGTGGTGCAAGATTGATGTCTGCAGTTGCTACATCTGGAAATTCATTCCTGTACCAATCTGTCTCAGTGACTATTTCATTTCAAGTCTCATCTCAAAGCATACAATAGTTTTTGTATTTTTAACCCTTAATTTCTGTCTCCTTCTTTCTGTAATTTAATTGATTGCTAATTAATTTTACTCTAAAATGGTATTTAAATCAGCAAAGAGGTTTTTTGGATATGTTTTGTTGCAGTGGGAATGACAGAACATTGGAGGTGTAGTGAAACTCTAACTGGAAAAATAAAAGTAAAGAGTTTATTGAATGGGGATGAATCACAAAAGAAGATATTAATGTTTTTATTCTACAACACTTTTTGCAAAGTCTTGCTTAGTTGCTGGTCTTGTGAAGTTTTGTGCTCTGGTGATAGTCATGGTGCTCTCCTTCTTGTAATAGAGGCTCATTATTTCGTAGAATCAGGCCTGTAAAGTGTTTTAGGATATCCAAGTGCTGGAAATAGCCCGGGCGATGGCTAATTGAGATAATCAGCAGAATGCGGTGTAAGAATATGCTTCTCAAACTAAAGATATAAAGATTTTTAAAAAGAGATAATTCCTATTGCAGTCAAGCCAACATCTCAGACATATTGGTTTACTCTGCAGAATAGGAGGCTAATGGGACTTTATGTGTGATAGAACAGGGGATGTGGTCCTACATTTCTTTTAACCTATAACTTGTATGTTCATGTGTCAGTTTCGTTGAAAAAAATTTAATTAAGGCATAGGAGCCAGCATGCTTTTATAACTACAGAATTTTCAGGCTTCATTGGAGTTTACAGGGACAGGCTCTGATTATGAGGCAGCGACAGCAGATGTAAGGCAGACACATCAATTATCTAATTGAGAATAGCCTCAGATTGAGATTAATAAAGCTGCTTACAAAATTTGACAAAGTCCGTTTTAATACCCAATTTAGTGATGTCTGCCTTATTAGATCTAATTTAATCAATTAATTTACATTGACTTTCTTTTTTCCAGTTAGTAAGCAAGAAGCTAATACTGTGTCTGCCTTATACTTTTTTATCTGTAATTTTTTTCCAGAAAAATAAGTAAAATACATTCTCTGAGAATAATTCCAGCTCTCTATCATTGGGCTTAAAACATGCAGATCCGAATGTATTTAGAGGAAATGGTGCGGAAAAAATAACAAAGATGCATGCTGGAAACAGGTCCATTTTGGTCTCTTTCTTGGGATTTGTACAACCGTTTGGC
This sequence comes from Pelusios castaneus, assembly GCA_007922175.1. Classification (NCBI taxonomy): domain Eukaryota; kingdom Metazoa; phylum Chordata; order Testudines; family Pelomedusidae; genus Pelusios; species Pelusios castaneus. The sequence continues at coordinate 4,063,283 of ML685902.1, forward strand.
AGCATGTATAGGCTGGGTGAGCAAGGAATCTATCACCCTCTAGTGGTCCTGCCTCTATAAGCAGCCAAACCATTTTATTCCTCTTTTGAGGGTTTCTGAAAAAGACCCTCTTTGACAGCCATTTTCGACAAGCCAAGATGATCCTGCAGGGTGGACACACACTACTGAATCCCATTTTGGGATGGGAGGCCTCTTTTCTTTAAAGAGCAATGCAAACAACATGGCCACGCTATCTCACCAGTGTTCCCTTAGCTTATTCTGAACAGTACCTCCCTGGAGACATGTAATGGAATAAGGGACCTACTGTACTATCTAACATGGATCCTGTTGTATAAGAAAATTGAGGGACCTCATCTGTAATCATATTATGAGTAATAGTGATCTTACTAGTTACTGTACTGACCCATTAACAACATAAATTGAAGAGAAAGGTTGTTGACAGTCATCATTCTGTACATCCAATAATGGACAGTGACCGCTGCCAGTGGTGTTGAAGTTACAGATCTCTCTCTCACTTCTACAACTTAAACTTTGTCCATGATAGTATATCTACTTCAAAATGACATGGGCCAGTGGGATTAGTGTTCTCTGTTTGCCCATCCCTACAGTCTGACTACTTTTTGGCTCAAGAGTGATATCTGCAGATGTAAATGTTTCCTCTCCTGAGACCAGCAGTCAGCCAATTCACAGCAGCATTGCCCATCTCTCTTTTGCCATCCTAAGGTAACGATAGAAGGGGTGAAGCTGTCACAGCTTGCTACCTTCATAGGTAGTTTTGGGCAGACCACAAAAGACCTCAGCTCCTTCTACTCATGAATCCAAAATATACCCAGGCACTCCCTGCTTCACTCCAGTGTTGGATGGGAGACCAGTTTCTTTTCTTTCCATGTCTCAGAGTTGCTCTTGCCTCACTGGAAGGGCGTGGTCAATCTTCTTCCATTTCCGTTGTGGTACAGTGTGCAAAATGGGATCTTTCTAACATTAAAATATGGACTTCCCATGCAGCAGAGACTAGAGGCATAACATAGAATAGATTCAGTATTCTGTTCTTTACTTCACGTTTTTCTAGCCACATTTCAAACTAGTTTCCAGTTCTGTAATATATTGGTTGGTGTCCTGGTACACGTGGATTTATCAGTATTAATTATTATAGAATAGTTATGTCTCAGATAATATCGAACAAAACTAAAGAAAAAGAGAAACTGCAGATTTTGGAATTCGTATGCAGATTTGACACCATTACTTTAGGATTAAATAGGGATTTCAGGTTCTTTTCTTATTATAACAGGTGATTTTAGCTTATCTCCCTCTAATATGCTGTTCTCCACTGTTTGAATCTAAACAACTGCTTTGATTTACTGTAACAATCTATCCTGATCCTATGACTTACATTTCCCTGCATTCATTTTCCTCCCGTTCTGTAAGTTCTTCAAGCATCTGACAAAGTGGGATTTTCTCCCACGAAAGCTCATGCGATAAATAAATGTGTTAGTTTTTAAAAGTGCTACAGGACTCCTTGTTTGTTTTTAAGTAAGACCATGTAAGAGGGGGTCCTTTGATCTTCATTCAGTTTAAATAACAGGTGTCTAACAAATTAAAGATGCAGATATTTTGTTGAATAGTTATACACAGCATTTAGTGAATGTACTATAAATACTCATGTTCCTAATCCATGAGCACTAAGATAGACAATATTTCACCCCCCCCCCCCAATATTATTTTTGCTGATACACAGAGTGGAAAGTTCAGAACTTGGTTTATATTCCACAATGATTTTGCAAGGCTGATGGTTTGAAATTTTTTGTAAATTAAGGAAATCTGATATGAAAATCCATTATGATAACGTAAATTTGCCAGGTTTTTTTAGCCCCAGGATATGAGAGAGAGACAGGGTGGGTGAGGTAATATCTTTTATTGGATCAATTTAATATATTAACTCCCCTACCTTGCACCCTATTTTTATAGTGACATCTTTACAAAATTGCTTTTTCAGAGTACAGCTACACTTACAGGAATATGACTAATTATCTGAGAGAAACTTGGATCATCTCATTTCCAGGGTTGTACTACTCACTAAATTCTGCTTATGATTTCTTAGTTGCCTTCTGTAATCTCTTCCAGAGAAAAGTGTGTTTCAGTGATCCCTTTGGAAAGTGCCTTTCACTCACCCATGTATATTGTAACCTACACAATTGAATGGAAGGTGACAGGAAGTAGTTGATATAGATGAAGTCTTCAGATAAAATCCTGCTCTATTTATGTTAGATTTGGTCTTGACTTTAACGGGAACTTTGGTTTGTTAAACTGTTACCTAAAAAAGTTGCAAATTCCTGCACTTTGTTCTAGAAGACTACATCATTGATGATGATACTCTGAGCTTAAATGTTGGTATGGTGTGGAATGAAATCCTTCTGCCATCAACAACCCAAGCGGGAGGCTGTGCTTATAAATATTAATGGATGGGCTTTGGAAGCCATGCTGCTTGTGATTACGAAAGCTCTGCAGCTGTGCAGGAGAATAAACCAACCACAGAATTAAATCTTTTTTGTGAGGATGGGGAATGAATTCTTTTTGTAACCCCATGTGCAATTTTAAATCATGATTCTTGTTACATAATAATTCCTATTGCCATAATATTTCAGCATATCTGATGATTCAAACATGATTTTTCCCCCTGCCCCTATAGGTTACTACGACATAAATAAACAAAAGAAAAATGTCTGTGGTGGGCTGGGTTTCATTTCTTATGAATGCTGTAAATCACATAAGCAAGATTTAAATAATTTCAAGCCTTATATTATTGTGAAAGCAGCAGATCTTTACTGACAAACGTATCTGAAAAGAAGTAAATTTACTGTGTAACAAAGCATCTATCAGATGGTAATGACTTCCGCAAAGCTTTTGATATGGTCTCCCACAGTATTCTTATCTGTGAGGTAAAAAAAGTATGGGTTGGATGAATGGACTATAAGGTGGAAAGACAGCTGGCTGGATCATCAGGCTCAAAGGGTAGTGATCAACGGCTCGATGTCTAGTTGGCAGCTGGTAATAAGTGGAGTGCCCCAGGGGTTGGTGCTGGAGACAGTTTTGTTCAATATCTTCATTAATGATCTGGAGGATGGGGTGAATTGCACCCTCAGCAAGTTTGCAGATGACACTAAGCTGGGAGGAGTGGCAGATAAGCTGGAGGACAGGGATAGGATACAAAGTGACCTAGACAAATTGGAGGATTGTGCCAAAAGAAATCTGATGAGAGTCAAAAAGGACAAGTGTAGAGTCCTGCATTTAAGATAGAAGAATTCCATGCACTGCCAAGGACATGTGGATTACAGTGGATGAGAAGCTGTATATGAATCAACAGTGTGCTCTTATTGCCACCAAGGCTAATGGAATATTGGACTGCATTAGTAGGAGTATTGCCAGCAGATGGAGGGAAGTGATTATTCCCCTTTATTTGGCGTTGGTGAGGCAACATTTGTAATATTGTATCCAGTTTTGCCCCCTCCCTCCCACTACAGAAAGGAAGTGTACAAATTGGAGAGAGACTAGCAGAGGGCAACAAAAATGATTAGGGGACTGGAGCATGTGACTTATAAGGGGAAGATGAGGAGAGCAGGCTTGTTTAGTCTCCAGAAGAAAAGAATGAGGGGGGGATTTGATAGTAGCCTTTAACTACCTGAAAGGGGAGTTCCAGGGAGGATGGAGCGAGGGTCTTCTCAGAGGTCATTGATGACAGAAGTAGTAGCATTGGTCTCAGGTTGCAGTGGGAGAGGCCTATGCTGGATATTAGGAAAAACTTTTAACTAGGAGGGTGTTGAAGCACTGGAATGGGTTACATAGGTGGTGGAATGTCCATCCTTAGAGGTTTTTAAGGTGTGGCTTAACAAGCCCTAGCTGGAATGATAGAGTGGCTCCTGCACTGAGCAGCGGGTTGGACTAGATGGCCTCCTGAGGTCCCTTCCAACTCTAATCTTCTGTGATTCTATAATTCTGAAGATCTTCAGCATATTTTTATTTTGGCTTGTAAAATGAACACAATTGAATTCATAATCCTTTTGTCCTAATGAAGTGTGTTAAAGTGTGTGAGCAATGAGTAAGGCACAGAGACGTCGAGAGTGGCACATAGGTTACTGAATCTTACAATTTTAAGATGGCTTTTAGTGAACACATTTTGATATTTTTGTTTAGCTTAAGAGACTTAAAGTACTAAGAGATTTTCTGGAAGTGAGCCACTTTTGTGTCTTTTTTATAATATGTCTCTAGTTTTTTCAACAGGCTTTTTAAACATTTTCACTGATTTACAGTTTTATCAATGTTTGTTCCTATTTAAGTATAGAATAGAGGAACTATGTACAATATATTGTTTCAAGAATTACTTGAAGCAAGTAGTAATAGAGCTGTCAATTAATCACAGTTAACTCAAGCAATTGATTTGTTTTAAGTAACTCAATTAAAAAAGTAATCACAATTTATTGCATTTTGAATCACACTGTTAAACAATAATAGAATACCAATTTAATTGTATTATAAATATTTTTGGTTATTTTTCTACATTTTCAGATATATTGATTTCAATTACAAGACAGAATATCATATGTACTTTATTTTTTATTATAAAAATTTGCACTTTAAAAAAGATAAACAAAAGTAATAGTATTTTTCAGTTCACCTCATACAAATCCTGTTCCTCTTCGAGTGATGTCCCTGTAGGGGTGCTCCACTCTAGGTGCTTGGTGCGTCCTCGCGCCGAGCCCGGAGAATTCTTTCTTAGCAGCCCCGCTCCGGCCGTGTCCGCGCCCCCCCCCCCCCCCCCCCCCCGCGCTGCCGTTAGAATCAGGGGTCACGCGGACACGGCCAACCTCCCTCAGTTCCTTTCCAACCATCTTCGGTTCGGGCCGGAGTCCGCAGCCGCTCCTCACCTGACAGAAAAAAAAAAATTTAATTAACAGTAGGGTTAAGTTTTAAGGTTGTTTAGGGTTAAGTAGTTAACAGTTTTAAAATACTTTAGACTTAGTGTTAGTTAGTTTTTAAAAAAAAAAGCGGCGAGAGAGACTCAACGGGAGTCTAGCTCCCGCTTTGTTTGTTTAAAAAAAAAAAAAAAAAAAAAAAAAAA
>ML685902.1:4068495-4113837 GCA_007922175.1 Pelusios castaneus
TGCCACAGGGGCAAGAAAAAGCAGAAGACCCGTCATATGGAGCCTGAGGATTCTGATTCGCCTCAATTCTCTCCATTCTCTGATGCAGAGGAGGATCAAGAGTCTCATACCAGCGTCTCCCCACGACGTCCTAAGGCTCGCTCATTGTCTCGCAGCCAGGACCAGATGGGATGCACAGGCGACCTATGGGGCATGCCTCCATGGATGGCTCCCCCTATGCCATACCCAATGCAGTGGCATAATTGGGATATGTGGTCCTCATTCATGAGGTCCTATAGCAGACCCTCCGGCTCAGGCAGAAAACCCTTATCACCTGCAACATCGAGCCGCTCTCGCTTCTCATTTGGTCAGCAGTCTGAGGCTTCTTTTCAGATGGATATTCTGTCCGATCAGGATGAAGAAGCAGTCCCTAACACCTCTTCTTCTTCACATCCTGACGAGGCTATCATCCAGCACGCATCTTCTAGTGCGGATGATTTTAAACAATTCCAGGAACTGTTCAAGCGGGTGGCACAGGACCTGGACGTTGATTTGGATGAGGTGCCTCAAACACAGCACAGGCTACTGAAAATTTTAGGGACATCAATTCCTTCCAAGGTAGCCTTGCCAATGAATGGTGCAATCATGGAGCCTGCAAACCTCACTTGGCAGACTCCAGCAACCATCACGCCAACAAATAAGAGGGCAGAAAGGAAATACTATATTCCCCTCAAAAGCAATGAATATTTGTTTGCGCACCCTCAGCCTAATTCACTCGTGGTGGAGGCCGCGCAACAGCGTAGCAGGCAGCCTTTCATCAAATCTGCTCCGCAGGACAGAGATTGGAAGCGAGTGGACTCGTTCGGTCGGAAAGTCTATACATCGGCGAGTTTACAGCTTCGGGTAGCAAATTATGCGGTCCTACTATCTAATTACGACCATACAAACTACTCCAGATTTGCGAGCTTTCTGGATGTTATCCCTGAAGATCGCCAAGATCAATTTCAATCTTTGATCAGGGAAGGTCAGCTGATTTCAAGAACAGCCCTGCAGGCTGCACTGGATGCTGCAGACACTGCGGCAAGAACCACAGCGACGGCAATTGTCATGCGTAGAGCCTCCTGGCTGCACTCTGCAGCTCTCCCAAAAGATCTTCAGTCCGTCATAGAGGATCTTCCTTTTGATAAGGCAAAATTATTTGGTGAGAAGACCAACGAGGTCATGCATACAATGAAAGACTCCCGGGCCACTCTCCGCACACTGGGCATAGTTACACCTGCTCCGAGGCGCAGACAGTTTAGACAGCAACCGTTTACCCGCAGGTTCAATCAGTACCCGCAACAAAGGCAGCAATTTGATAGAACTAGGCAAAGGCCCATGAGAAGGCGTCAGAATAGCTCCGCCAATCAGTTGACCTCTAACCAGCCACCAGCATCAAGACAACAATTTTGAAGCTTTGGTCGAGGGTTTGAACAACCTCCCCGATCCAGCGAGCTCTTCAGATACTCCTTTTGGCCATCGTCTTCGACCTTACACAGACAACTGGAGGTCGATAACATCAGACAGATGGGTCTTAGAAATTATCCAGCAGGGCTACTCTATACCCCTCATATCCACCCCCCCCCCACCTACCCACCTTCCCCGTCCCTTTTCAGGGACACATCTCACGTACAACTACTGAGACAGGAGATAAATCGTCTTCTCTCCTTAGGAGCAATAGAACCAGTTCCTCAACAATTCCAGGGGAAAGGGTTTTATTCACGGTATTTCTTGGTACAGAAGAAGGGTGGAGGATGGAGAGCCATACTGGATCTAAGACGTCTAAACAAATTCGTGAAGAACCACAGATTCAAGATGGTCACTCTTTCAAGTATAATTCCAACGCTGGAGCTCGGGGACTGGTATTCATCCCTCGACCTACAGGATGCTTACTTTCACGTAACAATTCATCCATCCCACAGACGATTCCTCAGATTTGTGATCGAACAAGATCATTACCAATACGCGGTTCTCCCATTCGGGTTATCCACGGCTCCAAGAGTCTTCTCGAAAGTGTTAGCAGTTGTAACAGCTTACTTACACAAGCAGGGGATTATCATTTACCCGTATTTGGACGACTGCTTACTAAAATCAAACAGTCAACACCAGGCGCATCAGGCGAACCAGGCCACGTTAAATCTGTTCGCCAGGCTAGGACTCATGGTAAACCGTCAGAAGTCGATATTAACCCCTACCCAGCAATTGGAGTTCATAGGGGCACATTTAGACGCGATAGCAGCACGGGCTTCCCTTCCCTGCAACAGATTCAGCACCATAACAGATCTTATCAACTCTTTAGTGGGCAGCCCGACAGTAACAGTGCGAAACTGCCTACAATTACTGGGACATATGGCGGCCACAACAGCAGTTGTCTTGCACGCCCGCCTCCACATGCGACCCATGCAGCTATGGCTCAACTCGATATACAAAGGAAGCAGACACAGTCTAGACATGTTAATCTCAGTACCAAGGGCAGTCAAACGCACCCTGCAGTGGTGGTTACAGCCACACAACCTGCTAACTGGAATCCCATTTACCCAGGACCCACCCAGCGTCTTTATAACGACAGATGCGTCCTTACTAGGATGGGGCGCTTACCTAGAAGGTCATTCCGCTCAGGATCGCTGGTCCATGCACGAAACGCACCTCCACATAAACGTCCTCGAGTTGCGAGCTGTCCGGAGAGCTTATTTCCGTTTTCTGCCTATGATAAAGAACAAAACGGTGAAGATCAGGACGGACAATGTCGCATGCATGTATTACATAAACAAACAGGGTGGTACCCGATCTCGATCCCTGTGTTTAGAGGCGATCCATCTATGGAATTGGTGTATCAATCATGGCGTAAATATATCAGCTTCATACTTACCGGGTTGCCAGAATACAATAGCAGATACACTCAGCAGACATTTTGTGAGCAAGCACAAGTGGGAGCTCAATACTTACGGGTTGCAGGATATATTCCATCTCTGGGGGTTCCCAGACATAGATCTGTTTGCTACAAGGACAAATCGGAAGTGTCCAGCCTTCTGCTCCAGGGCAGGGGTGGGAGACCAATCGCTAGGGGATGCTTTCCTCATGAAATGGGACAGGTATCTAGGCTATGCGTTCCCTCCTATACCCTTCATTCACAGGACAATACAGAAGGCCAAGGAGGATGGAGCAACGATAATCCTTATTGCTCCAGCCTGTCCGAGACAAATTTGGTTTCCTTACCTTCTCCAAATGTCCGTCGCCGATCCAATACCACTGCCATCACACAGGGACCTTCTACATCAGAACAAGGGCCGAGTGCTACATCCTCACCTAGACAAGCTTCACCTGACCGCTTGGCTGATCAGTGGCTGCAATCCGATGAGCTGCAATGTTCAGAGCAAGTAAAGAACATTTTAATGAATAGTCGAAAAGCATCGACGCAAAAATCATATCTACAGAAATGGCGCAGATTCAGTAGTTGGTGTAAGGACAGGAAAATCTTACCTGCCTCTGCACCGATCCACTTGATACTAGAATATACCCTTCATTTGAAGCAAGGGGGTCTCGCAAACAGCTCTCTGAAGGTACATCTTGCAGCAATTTCAGCCTTCCATGCCAAGATTGATCAGAAGCCTATTTTTTCACATAGTCTGTTGAAACGTTTCTTGAATGGCCTGCAGAATGTTTATCCTGAAGTGCGCTCACCAACGGTGCCTTGGGATTTAAACCTTGTACTCCGGTCTATTACTGGGAAGCCATTTGAGCCATTGGCTACTTGTTCCTTAAAATTATTGTCCATGAAGGTCTCCTTCCTAGTAGCCATAACATCTGCAAGACGAGTAGGCGAAATGGCAGCACTTATGGCTGATCTGCCTTATACAGTCTTTCATCCGGACAAGGTAACTTTACGCCCTCACCCAGGGTTTATTCCAAAAATAAACACTGCCTTTCATATCAATCAGGAAATAAACTTACCTATATTTTCTCCGAAACCACTTTCGGATCCTCACTCAGCTCTCTTACATACACTGGATGTTAGACGGGCTTTAGCCTTTTACATAGATAGGACGAGGAGTTTTCGGAAATCTCCGAGACTGTTCGTATCTATAGCAGAACGTTCGAAGGGCATGGCAGTCTCCCATCAGAGACTCTCTAAGTGGATAAAGGAGTGTATTATTATGTGCTATTCACTCCACAATGTAATACCCCCGGAAGGGATTAAAACCCATTCGACAAGGGGTATGGCCACATCTGTGGCTTTCCTCAAGGATGTTCCGCTGTTGGACATTTGCAAAGCTGCAACATGGAGCTCGGTACACACATTCTCCAAACACTATGCTATTGACCAGTCTGTCAGAGCAGATACGGTCCTTGGGACCAAGGTGCTTTCAACTGTAGTTGGCATAAGCTCCTAAGTACCCTCCTTCCATAGGGGAACTGCTCCATAGGCACCTAGAGTGGAGCACCCCTACAGGGACATCACTCGAAGAGGAAAAGAAGGTTGCTTACCTTGCGGTAACCGATGTTCCTCGAGATGTGTGTCCCTGTAGGGGTGCTCCACATCCCTCCCTCCTCCCCTCTACTACGGAGCTTTGAATACAGGCGCTGTGGTTGGAATGGAACTGAGGGAGGTTGGCCGTGTCCGCATGACCCCTGATTCTAACGGCAGCACGGGGGGGGGAGGGCGCGGACACGGCCGGAGCGGGGCTGCTAAGAAAGAATTCTCCGGGCTCGGCGCGAGGACGCACCAAGCACCTAGAGTGGAGCACCCCTACAGGGACACACATCTCGAGGAACATCGGTTACCGCAAGGTAAGCAACCTTCTTTTATGCAATCGCTTTATCGTGAAAATGCAACTTACGAATGTAGATATTTTTTTACATAACTACACTCAAAAGCAAAACAATGTAAATCTGTAAAGCCTACAAGTGCGCTCAGTCATAGTTTTCGTTCAGCCAGTCACTAAAACAAATAAGTTCGTTGACATATATGGGAGATAATACTGCCTGCTTCTTTACAATGTTACGTGAAAGGGACAACGGGTATTCACATGGCACTGATGTAGCTGGTGTTTATGCTAGATATGATAACATTTGTATACCCCTTTGTGCTTCAACCATCATTCCAGAGGACATGCTTCCATGCAGATTATGCTCATTAAAAATAATTTGTTACTGAACTCCTTGGGTGAGAATTGTATGTCTCCTGCTCTGTGGTTTTACCTGCATTCTACCATATATTGTGGCAGTTACGGCAGTCTTGGATGACAACCCAGCACATGTTGTTCAATTTAAAAACACTTTCGCAGCAGACTTGACAAAATGTAAAGAAAATACCAGTGTGAGATTCCTAAAGATAGCTACAACACTCAATCCAAGGTTTAAAAATCTGAAGTGCCTTCCAGAATCTGAGGGTTGAGGTGTGGAACATGCTTTCAGAAGTCTTAGAAGAGGAACATTCCTATGCAGAAACTACAAAACCCAAACCACCAAAAAAGACTGTGGGTGGCAACTCAGATGATGAAAATGAACATGCGCAATCCGCACGGCTTTGGATCATTATCGAGTAGAACCTGTCATCAGCATGGAGCCATGTCCTCTGGAATGGTGGTTGAAACCTGGCATATAAATACCTTGCAGTGTACAACCCTTCAACAGCATCATGCAAATACCTGTTCTCATTTTCAGGTGACATTGTAAACAAAAACCGGGCGGCATTATCTCCCACAAATGTAAATACACTTGTTGGCTTAGTGATTCGCTGAACTTGTAGACTCTGAAGTTTTACATTGTTTTATTTTTGAGAGCAGTTTTTTTTTAAAACATAATTCTACATTTGTAAGTTTAACTTTCATGATAATGTGATTGCATTACACTACTTGTATGAGGTAAATTGAAATATCATTTCTTTTCTTTTTTACAGTGCAAATATTTGTAATAAAAAATAGTGAATACTGTACACTTCGTATTGTGTTGTAATTGAAATCATTATTGAAAATGTAGAAGACGTCCAAAATATCTAAATGAATGGTATTCTATTATTAACAGTATGATTAATTGTGCAGTTAATTGTAATTAATTTTTTAAATCACTTGATAGCCCTAGTAATAAATAATAGATTTTACCTGTTACATGTTTAAGTCTTTGGGCTTTTATTGATTTATCATCTTTTGCAATCCCTATACCATATTTTAAAAATCTATTTTAAAACCTTACATAGGCTACAAGCTTGCAGGAAGATCATGAAGTGATCCTTGTCAGAACAGATCAATCTGGAAGAGCGTGGCCTGTGAACACAATGGTGAAACCACAGGAGCCGAAAGGAGGAAGAAGAAAGAAACAGATGGTACGTTTTATATAACATCTTTATCAGAACGTAATTCTTAGACAGCTTTGTAAGTTTATTGTTATGATGGGATTAAGACTAGATAAGTAGCTGAGAAAATAAGTTTATTTTCAGTATAATTACATAGATGACATGGTGAAAAATAGCTTTATTTTAAAGTTGTGGGGTTGTCCCTTAGGTTTTAATTTAGGACTTTATTTAAATGCAAACCCAACTAAGTGTTTTAAATTTTTTCAATGTATTTAATAGTCTTAGCCAAATAAAATACACTTGCTATAAAACACGTAGACATATACATGAAACCAAAAAAGACTTGTAGAGCATCATTTCACACCAAGCCAAATATCTTGATGAAAACTTGTCTAGGTCCTAAAAGCTGTTTGTTCTGTTCTGTCTGTTTGCTTCTGGTTATATGAAGCAAAACACTGAATAATGATAAAGACCTGTAAATAGGGGAATCTTTATTATGTTCAGTAGATTAAAATTTTGGCCTATGTATATTTTAGGTATGCAGCTATGTCGTCTTATAGCATTATACAATGCCTAGCTTATTGTGGGTGCTATTACATTGTAAATATTAAATGATGATTCTGGCTCTGCTTTTTATATCATATTCATTGCAATGAGGGGTCCAGTTAACTACTTAGGTCCATTTTACACTCTTTTAAAAAATGCCCATAATTTTTAAAAGTACTATAATTCTTCCATGTCAAGACAATTCTTCCATGTCAAGAATTCATGCACTGCTAATGTCTTTAATGTGGGATGTTGCCGTGACTGGTGGAGCTCCATCCTAGTTTATACTAGATATTTGTCCACACGATCCTGTTTTGCACAAATGGTGGTATCTCTTCAGGAAAGGCCCAAGACTGAACACAGCAGGAGGACACTGACATAAGTGGCAATGTTTTTTTTCCAAAATGGATAACAATTCTTCCTTTACAGCATTATGTTAAGTTGATTGTAAAAGCCCATTCAGTTGCCACAAAAGGAACCCAAGTTTGTGTTTTGAGCTCCTGAGAGTAGCAGGTTGTTCACATCTTTATTAAGTACCTACTTAGTAAGACAATCAGCTTAATATAATGCTATAAAGGAAGAATTGTTATCCATTTTGGAAAAAAACATTGCCACTTATCAGTCACATGTCAGTGTCCTCCTGCTGTGTTCAGTCTTGGGCCTTTCCTGAAGTGATACCACCATTTGTACAAAACAGGATCATGTGGACAAATATCTAGTATGAACTAGGATGGAGCTTCATTAGTTACGGCAACATGCCACAGCAAAGACATTAGTGTTGCACGAATTCTTCATGGGATCACTGCTGTTGCAGGCACAGTTGACCATAAAGTTCTCTGAGTTCAAAGACTGATCTGAGTTACCATTGTCTTTGAACACCCTATTCCCATGTACTGTTAGCTTTTTCAGTTAACTTCCACAGTCCTTTTCTTAAATACTTCAACTTTTTAAACCCCTTTGGTGAAGTCCTGGCCCCAGTGATGTCCAGGGGCCCAGGATTTCATACCTGGGCATTCTTACCAGATTAATATTTATTTTCAGAATACTACTTACATGGATAAAGAAAGGGTCAGATATTTTCAGGATGATGATGATCTGAGCCTGAAGGATTTGGTCAAAAATGAAAAGATGAGAACAGCAGAAGATCAAAACACGCTATTTATGCGAATGGCATCAAAGGTAAGGCATATTGTACATGAATTTATGCTTAAAATTGAAATAACATTTCCATTTTAAGCCATGATTTTCATATGTCTTTAGAAAAATCACTATTGGGATTAATCTTCCTATTGTAGATATTAGTCTGGTTGTGTATTTTGTTGTTGTTTGAAAGTTGGGTAAAAAATAGTTCAGCTGTTTGAGAGAATTAATTTTTTTCATTTGTTAAGAATTTTTTAAAGATGTTTACTTTGCACTATGATAACTCAAATAAAACTATTTTAGCATGTACGCAAGTGCTGAATGGTTCCTTATAAAAGATTTATTTTAGAAATAAATAAGCATATTTGAAGAATAATCATCTGAAGTATGATATGCTGCATACATTCCTTACTGCTTTAAGCGTTTTTAGTACAGTGTTCCAAATATCTGCTCGGGTAGGTTTGTTAGTGCAGTCTTTCTTATAGCTATAAATGCATTTAGGTGTATTTTACTTCTGTGTCTGTTATAATGAGTAGAGAAAGGAGACCTGTCTTTTCAGGTAGAACAAAGTCAGAGTAATAGACATAAACTGGTGAGGTAGAATTTTGTGACTCCCATTAACTGGAATCCTGCAGTGGAGTAAGCAAAACTTAGTTAAGCTAAATCACTGATTAGAATGTTCAATTCCTAGGGTATAGAGTTTACAAATATCACTTTCAAAAGAGAGAGATAAAGAAAGTGGGATGGAAATATGAGTATCAAACTATTGCCAGCAAAATGATAGTGCTTAGGCTGATACAGCAAAGACCTTTTTAATTAAAGCTAAAAGATTTTTAAAAAAGAAATGGTGATCCTTGAGTGTTGATAGAGACCATTAGGACAGGATGATAAGATTAAGTCGAGAGAGAGTTTTGCAGATAAAATAGGTTTGTATAGTGGCAAGTGTGCTTTTTTCATAAAGAATTTCAGTGACGTGATATGGTGAGCAGGAGCTAGCAGTTGGAAATGTGCCTTGTATAGCAAATAAGTGAGAACTTAAAGAGCACCTAGGTTTTAGTGACTTGACCATAATGTCAAGTCTGAGATACTTATGAAATTTTGATCAGTGCAGTTCAGTGTAGACACATGTAAAATAATCAGGGTAGGAGCAAGGAGCCAGATTTGGATATATGTGCTAAATTAATTAATTATCTAGCATACTGATCAGGAAGATTAGTGGTATTTGAGCGTCATTGTGGAAATACCTTAAAATCATCAGTTCAGTACACAACAATTATAAAACACTCTTACTTGGTTTTACTAACCAATGGAGAGAGCAAAAACTAAAGAAGTGGTGCATTTCAGGTAAGAGGTACATATTAACCTTTCAAATTGGATAATACTATACCTCAATAATCTAAGTCCCTATTTGGCTAGATTAAGAAAGTTAAATTTATTCTCTGTACTAAATAGGGCTGGGTTAATGTAAGAGGAATCTTCAAAACATTGAAAAATGTTAATAGAAAAACATTATTTATATGTGTTAGTGATGCAGAACTATATTTATTTCAAAAATTAGCAAATTTACAAGTCCATAGGTGTGTCAGTATTTCATGTAAAGCATAATGAATATGCTGCATGTAATAAATTACCACGGGAGGCCAGTGCTCATTAAATACTGGGCATTAGTTGAGAGGGGTACTTAAGCACAACGAAGAACAATGTTTTCACCTCTTTGGATGATGGCTGTCACGAAAATATTTCTTCTGCCACCTGAGTGTTTGAATCCCTAAAATTCATATTAAACTTCCCCAAATTCCAATTTATCCTCTGCAAGACAAATGCATAATCCTGTTGGACATGGGATTTATCTAAAAGCTTGCTTTTTCCTCTACAAGAGTCCAAGAAGAAAGAAAATATTTGCTTTGCCACCATGTTCCAACAGGGGCCATGTCATAGATGTTGAGCACACCTCCAATATGAGATAATCTCAATGGATCCTGAGTGCAACCAGAGATTTATGCATTGTAGTTGGATGTTGGACTCCATTCGAAGGGTTTGCAATCTTATAGGCTGTTTATTATGAAATAAAACCTATCGTATTCCAAACTAGTAATTACGGATGCTTTTTGCCTAGCATGGAGATCTCACACACAGAGTGATACCATTTTCAGGATGTTTAGTGTGTCCTGGACTTCACAGAGGTTCTATAGTTAAGGATGGTCCTGCATGTTTTGTGGGCTTTCAGAGACCTGATTCTGCTAAAGGTGATTGTGAAACTACTGGATAGTTAGACCACTGATTTGCACATGAGTTAGGAGGGTGTGATTAGGGCATTTCTTTTTGGGTTGGAAAGCCTTGCAAGTGTGGAACTGGACAGTATCACACACAAGACTGTTTTGTCATTTATCTTGTAGGGAAGTGCAACATCCTCTAGTGTAACTCTAAAGTTGTTCTTTCATTGAGGAGGCCTTCAGGCAAGACTAGGAAAAGATTTGTAAAAAGTTGGAAAAACTTATAAAGCAATAACATCTGTCTGAAGGAAAGATAAAGAGAGACCAGCTGTCAGGAAGTCTTTCTGTAGAGATTATCAAAACATTAGAAAAACAATCTTCTCATCCAGCTGTGTTTTATCTTGACTTCTGACTAACATTTTGATTCTGGTCTCCAAGCAGCGCACCCCCGGGCTAGATCCTCCTTGCAGTTAAGTCCACAGGCAGAAAACAAAAAAACCTAGGTTTTAAAAGCTATTTAAATGGCTAATTAAATGTTGTTACTGTGAGACCATACTGAGACACAGTATTCAGGTGCAGAATGTACTGACACTTGTTATGGTTCATTGGTTATGGACTGGAGCCCCACACACTTTATATGTTTGAGTAACCCATTAATATTTGTGGGACTAGTTATGTGTGTAAGCGTTTGAAAGGTCAAGGTCTTTGTCACTTAAATTTAAATGACCTGATATTCAGAGATGTTGAGAAATGTGAGCCTCCATTTTTCTTCACAGCTTGTAGAAACATTCTCTTTCATTCAGGGTGAATGGGATGACTTTCCGATGAAAGCAATTTTCTAAGAAAAAGTTGTAAGGGGGTTAAAATGGACATTTGTAATAGAAGATGGTTGCATCCTTATTTATGGTTAAGTTACTTTACCTCCATAGTAGACACCTTTCTCTAGGTAGAGAAGCTCTGTCAGTTTCTTATAAGCTTGGTTGAGAGGGTGAGTGTGACAGGGTGGCCAGATCAGTTGGCTCTATCCTGTCACATCTGGGCAGTGTATAGGACTTAAAAGGAAGGAAAGCCCAGCAGTTGGGGGGGTGACAGTGACGAAGTGTGGGCTGATTGCTAGTTTATGAAGATCAGAGCTCTTTGTAGAGTGCTGGCTGAGGAAGAAACTCAGGGGAGAACAAGGAATCTCTCCACTGGTACACGTGAGGGATGACAGGTATGGCTCTGAGGTCTGTTATGGCAGAGCCTGGGGTGGGAGCCTGAGTGAAATGAGGGCCAGAGACTGGTGAAAAAACTGGGATTTCTTTGGGACTATTTTGAAGAATTACGGGGGAGTAAAGAGGATTTTTTACAACTGAAGTGAGAACTGTAGAGGACCCCTGCAGTGAAGCAGAAGGAGGAGTGTGATGTGCCCTGATATGAGAAAGGAAGAAGTATTTACAAGCTCAAGTATAAGGCCTGTGAACATTGGTATCCCAGAAAGTGTCACTAAAAGTGATTTAGCTGAAGGATTAAATCAGAAACACAGCCTGAAACTGAGATCAAACTGCTCAGTGTTCTTTTGGGAATCACTGAGATGAGTAAGAGGTTCTGTCACTGCCCCCCTTGTAACTTTGGATGCCTTAATGCTATGTTGCTGTGGTTCAGAGCCCTGACAGAGCATGCCCACAAACATAAAGGTCTCATCCTGGCTTCCACCAGCCTATTCACACTGTGCAGGCTGACCAACAGCCCTTCTGATCCTGAGTCCGCACAGATCAGTCTACCCTAAGTTTGTAACTACTGGACACTTGAACTTTCCCTCTGGTTCATCACCCTTGCAGGTGTCAAACCTGTCTCCCGACACTAACGTACTGTGGCATTCACACTCCACACAGTTTGCCCACGAGACCAGCTTGGGGTAAAAATAAACAAAGGTCTATATAATGAAAAAAATCATCCCAGTTT
The DNA here is from genome assembly GCA_007922175.1 of Pelusios castaneus. NCBI lineage: Eukaryota > Metazoa > Chordata > Testudines > Pelomedusidae > Pelusios > Pelusios castaneus. Next base: position 4,080,649 of record ML685902.1, read on the forward strand.
CAGTGATGAAATAGTAAGGAAAAGCAAAAGTATACAAGTTACATAGAAAATAAATATAAATATGCATCTAGAGCCCTGAGCAGGATGTATTTTTTAAAAATTCTCGTACCACCTTGCTCTGTTCTTATGGTAGCGGATCCCACGGGTCCATGGAGTCCTAGTTCCATGCAGGCCTGTACATGCAACTTCAGGCTTTACAGTTCTATACTAGATAATTCTTTTTTCTAATCAAGTTACCTATTGCCTTTAAAGAGTTTCACAGTATGCCCCCAGTCCTAGGAAGGATCCAGAGTTCACAGACGACTCCCTACACCACCACTAACTTTGTGACAGTCCCTCAATTCTGGATAAAGCTTTCAGTTTCAAGCTTCCTTTTAAAAAGGGCTTCTTTTGTTCTGCATAGTGGTTTAGGATGGGAAATTTCTGTCAGAGGTGTCTGTTTTCTCTTTAAATTTAATGGTTCATCGTTTGTTTTATCCTGGGTTGTAAAACTTAGAGGTAGTCTCATCTGGTGGGAGGCAGTCTTCCCCCAACTTCCTATTAATGCCTAGGTGAGATGGAGGTAAAGCTTTATGAACACAGTTCTGTACTATATGCATAAATTCATAACCATAGTCTGCATAAATATCTCATAACATTAGAAGTGTTCATAAAAGTATTAATTTTTATATATGATATATGATACCATTATATATGATACCATTGTATACAACCAGTTGATTATTTTTTGAGGTTCAGACCTCCCTCATCTGCCCTAGGGGTGTCATTGTGAAGGGGAGATTCTGGGACAGTGAGTTCTGTTACACAGAGATACTTGGCCTTTCTGAAGGGCATGCATCAACACTTAGGCAAATAATAAACAATTTTTAAAAAAATGCTACCTTTCATTTATATAGTTTCAGGACACTGCAGTTTCCAAAATTTAAAAGAAATACATTATTTTTTGTAAATTCAGATAATGGCTGTGTCCATTCATTTTCAAATTACTTGGTTTCAAACAAGAGAGAACACTTTTAAGTTAGGGCTCATTCACTTGTCCCTATTAGCCTTGTGTTTTTTCTTGACACCATAGTAACATGTGATTAAAATAAATTGAAAATAGGTTGGGGATGAGGATTGGGAAGATTAACTAATTATGGAGTGAGATCATTATGTTTACTATCAAAGTCCTGCAACTTTTCTGTTCGCATGTCCTCGCCATTAAATCCCTACAGCTCATTAATATATCTACACCACACTCATGATGGTCATCGCAATCTCTTGGCATTCAAGGATGATTGTCTTCCAGTAAAATGATAGCCGGTTATCGCTGGTGAATCCTCATGTGACTAAGAAGACCTTTACAGGATCCACAGACCATGTCACTGTTGAGACAGGCATTTCCCAATGGAAGGAGTGGATCTGAATTGTTAGGTTGGGTTGTAGCATGTTCTTTCTGCCTTTCCCATTTCTCTGTTTCCTGTTGTCTCCATTGGATCTCAAAATACTGGTAATTTTGCCACAAAGTCCTTTTCCATTTTGGTCAGTTGAAGGCTTGGGTTTCCCATGAGTTTGTCAGTACTGTCCTACTTCATGTGGGCTTTGATGGTGTCTTAGAAGTGCTTTTTTTGCCTGCCCTTTGACTGTTTTCCTTAGTTCAGTTGTAAGGACATGGATGCTTCAGGAGTTGACTTTCTGGCATTCGAAGAACATGACCAACTCAACAGAATTGGTGGCAGATGACTATAGCTTCAGTCCTGGTGATTTTGGCTTGGACAGAACACTGATGTTGGTGTGTTGGGTATCCCACTTGATTCAGAAGATTTTTAGGAGGCATCTCTCAATAACCTTAAGGTGTGTACCATGTGACCAAGGTTTCTGCACTATACAAGAGAGCAGCAGTAACAGTACCCTGGTACATAAGAAGCTTGGCTTGATTCTTGATCTTTCAATCTTTAAAGACACATTTTTTTCAAGGATCCAAAAGTTGCAGTGACGCATTAAAGGCCATGCTGAATTTCTTTGTCAATGTCAGCTTTCTGCACAGATGGCTTCTGAGGTAAAGGAATGTTCTACGTTCTCCAAGGTTTCTTTATTGATTTGAATTATGGGAGCAGGATCATAGTGATTTGGAGCTTGTTGGTGTAATATTTTCTTTTTATTGGTTTTAAACATGAGGCCAAGTTGGTTGCAGGCCTCAGAGTAAGTCTCAATTACTATTTTAAGATTATTCTTCTGAGTGGGTGCACAGGACACAGTCATCCTTATATTGGAGTTCAGTGAATGATTTAGTGATAGTCTTTGTCTTGGATTGAAGGTTATTGTGACTGAAAATCTTGCCATCAATTCTGTGCTGGATGTCAAGTCTGGAGGGTAATTTAGCAGCAGTAAGAAGGATGATGACAGCAAGCAGTATGGAGGAAAAGATGGAGAGATGACACAGTCATCTTGCTTGACTCCTATCTTGATTAGGAAGTGGTCCTTTTCTGATCTGTTGCTGATGACCACCAGAGAGATATTGTCATTGAGGAATCAGAGGACAGCAATGAATTTTGGTGATCATCTAAATTTAATGAGAATTCTCCACACACACAGCCTCAGAGTTGATTGAGCACAAGAATGCTTTCTTGTGATCAATGAAGGCCAGATACAGAGATTGGTATTGCTCATAGTACTTTTTCTGAAGTTGGTGGAGAAGATCATAATCAGTGGTACCTTGAGATGGTCTGAATCTGAACTGTGATTTTGGGAGGATTTCTTCAGCGAAGGAGAGCAGTCAGTTGAAGAGAATTCTGATAAAAATCTTTCTGGAGGTGGAAAACTGGGTGATTTCTCATTAGTTTCCACAATCCAATTGATTTCCTTTCTTGAGGATGATCATGATCATGGCATCCCTAAAATGGGTTTTCTTTTGAATTCCAACACTGGAGGATTAAGGCGTGAAGCTGGTGAGCCAGTTCTTCTCCCACTTCTTTGAAGAAAAAAATGGAACATCTGCAATCTAAACACTGGCATGGCATCTGATCAACTGTCATTGTACATTCTCATGATTGTGAAGATGTTAACATCACCAAAGCGAAGACTGGTTGTGGACGATTATAGGATGAACCATCATCTTATCCACGTCATCATTTCCATCAAACTCCCTGCAAAATGGCAAATGCAAAAAAAATCAGCCAGATGGAAGATCAGCGGTGAGATTCTTAAGAGCCCAACTAAATAAGACCTTTATTAGCACTGACGAAGAAACTGATGAATATCAAAACTGAGATGGAGAGTTCTGACAATCACTGAAAAGTACTCAGATTGGCAGCTCATGCTGCATGTTACAGAATGCTGGGCTTCTCAACCCCAAAGCACCAAGACTGGTTTGACGAGAGCGATGAGGAAATCTAATCTGACTTAAGTGTAAGGCCCTCTGTGCTTGGCAGAATGACATCAGTTCCAAGCAGAAAAATTGTGCCCACTGAAAGTCAGAGAAAAACTCATGAAATGAAGAATAAATGGTGTGGAGTACAAAGTGAGAGCAAATAACTTGCTGACATCCATGTTGTGAACGGATTCTTGATTGTCACCAAAGTCCTCTATGGACTCAGTACTCGAACTAAACTAACTCCCTTAGATCCAAGGATGGAGTTAACTTCCTCGGAGACAACAGGTAGATCAATGCATAATAGAAGGAATACTTCAAATGCCTCCTGAATCAGGACTTCAAAATTGATGAAAGCATCGCATCTTTGACTTAATTCTGCAACATCCTATCAAGGATGACCTAAGAACCCCACCAACATTCATTGAGAGTACAGAAAGCCATCAAATAGATGAAGAACAATAAGGAATCTGAACCTGATGGGATCCCCACTGAAGTCTTCATTACTATGTTATGTCTTCCTGGAACCCTCCATTCCCATGGAAGATAACATTTAGATTTATCATGAAGGAGATTTGATTAGTTTTCATTCAAAAGAAACAATAGGTTCCAATTCTTTTTCTATTAATAGCATATGCAATTAGTATATGCAAAAGTATATGCAAATACTACATGCAGTTTCCTGTGTTTTGGAAGACTTAAGACATTTAGAAAAATACAAAGGAAAATAGAAAGAAAATATTTACCTTTACTTCATGTGGCCAGTTTATGTTGCATTATAAAGTGATTGTAGTCCAAATCCTTCAAGATAGGTTATTCCATCTTGCTTGCTTAAGAACAGTAGACTTCTGTGTTCGTCTGTTTACCACCCTGCCTCTCAGAATTTCTCCTCCTTGTATAAAGATGTTTCTTGGGATCTAAAAGGAAACATTGAGATCAGGGCAGAGATCATTTTATACCTACAAATTACTCTCAGTATGTCTCATACTCACAGAAAGAATACTAATAGATGAGTGATTGTTGCTACATGCTGAAGCCTATGGCCTGGTAGCTACATTGCGGTGGGTAACAAATGGGAAGGCACTGATTTTTAGAGTCCTGCCTCTCCTCAAGCGTGGTGGGTTCTGGCTGCTCTACCAGCAGCCCCACCCCCACTCCCTCCTTCATCCAGACTGAAGCTGTACAGAGAGGGGGCTGCTTCCTTGCTGATCTCCTGTACTGTGCCCCTGGCTGCAGCAAGGAAACTAAACTCATCCTTTAGCCCTGTGTGCTTCCACCTGGGTCCCTAGGCAATGGCTCCCTTCTGCAGAGGAACAAGTCTCTCCTCCTTTTGGCTTCAGCAGGGAGCTCAGCACCTATGGACACAGCCAGAGTGCTTTGCTGTGCTCCCTGCTGCAGCCAGGAGGAGGGGAGTGGAAGGACCACTTTGAAAGACCCCCGTGGGCCACGGGTTGGGAGCCACTAATGTAGACATTTTTAGACTATCTTTTGCTGCAGTGTGAGCTCTCTGTAGGTGAATCTTCAGAAAGCAAAGGTAGCAGTTGTAAATGGTTGAAGCAGAGGGCATTTCTTTTTCAACCAGTAGGATTTTAAATTTAGCAACCAACCCCCTTGTTGTCGGTTTTGGTTAATAATATATTACACAAAGTTGACAGTAAAGAATTACTTTCTCTTTTGCACTTTCATGTGAGAGAGGAATGGAAAATATACCCACTGTCATTCTCAAGTAGAAAAGCAGGAGGAAATTGCTGAAAGTCTAAAAATGATATTCCGCCTAGAATTCGAGAAAAAATATCCCTTAAACTCTTCTGAATAGTCTCTTTCATCTTATCAGGCTGAATTGCTGCTGTTGAGTATCTGTCATTATTCCTTAGACACAGCTATTGGTATAAAACAAATTATCCTTTGCAGCCCAGATAATGTTAAAATATGTGTAATTTATAATATACAGGCATTTTGTAATATACCCGCACATATTACAGGAGGTACAGTAGCCACCCTTATTTTAAGGTTGCCTACCACTTCCTTTTATACAAAAAAATCTGGGTTTTCTTTGGTTTTGTTTTTGAATGTTGTAATGCCAACATGGTTTTCAGCAAGACTGAAATCTGATGCATAATAGTCTTGGAATTGAGGAGGTGCTTTTTTCCCCCCTGTGAGAATCAATCAAGATTTGGCCCAATTATAAGCTGTCAAAAATAGCCTTTTTCAGTCTGTGTTAAACTCAGTTGAGAGCTTGCTAGAGAGATTTGCTAAAGTGACTATGTTCCATCTATGCTAAGCTTCTCCAATGTCTTGCTCAAAGGAGCGTTTATACATTTTTTTGTCTTATATAACCTTTCTTTCTATATACTATGTGAATGGTGTTCCATAAATAGCTGAGTCAATATTACTTTGAACACCTGTATTTGGTTTTACACAATGTATCATTTACATCTGGTTTCTTTTGTTTTGTTACTTTTTAATTAAAAAGAAGAGCAAAACCAAATCAGATCATTCATAGATATAGATCAAATCAACATTAACGAAACATAAACAGTATAGAAAATTTAAAATATGTGCAAGAATCCAGAATCACACAGATGCAGTCCATTTTAAATTGCTAGGTAAACATCAGAAGTTCTCTGAATTACATCAAAATGTAACTGAAATCCTATACAACGTTGACATTGGTGTGGGTACTCTAATTATGTCTAGAAGCAGCTAAGATGTGCAGTGAATTCATAAGTTCCACATTTAAAAGCAGAGTTCTGAGGTTAAAAGATGGGTGTATGTTTGGGTTATTCAATTTATTTTTTACACTTTTGCTTACTTTCCTGCTTACTGCCATGTAGAATTGTCTACTCTTAACATCTAATTACAGCATAGTACATAATTTTCCATTTAAAAGAAGTACTGTGAGAAATCAAAGTAAACCTAAAGGTTTGATACTGATGCCTATCCATCTAAGAATACTCTTATATCAGAGCATTAGAAATCAAGCAATAGAACACTAAAATAGCCTTAGTTTTGTTTCTAAACAATAATAATGTTTGCATGTCAGTAACTCTGACGGACCCCAAAGAGGATTGGGAACATTGTTGTGCTGGGTACTGTTCAAATATATTATAATTTTAAATACTGTCAATCCAATATAACTATTTTACACTTTTAGCTGTATTTATTTCAATGAGCACAGGCTGATAGCATATGTTACATGTGTGTGTATTTTAATCTGTAAATTTAGGTGTCAGTGGACATAGTCAGACTTGGTTTGTAATAAGGAGATTAACATAATTAAATTTGTAAATGCAGTATTAATTATTTTACTTAGGCAAATGTTATTTGAATGAGAACAGAAAGAAGACTGTTTTCTGAAGTTATTTAATATAAACAATAGGTGCTAAATGCTAACTAAATTTAAGTATATTGGAGATGTATGCATGTCACTCAGAGACATACTAAAATAAAAGTGTGGGGTTTTTTTGGTTGCAGTTTCCCAAAATATATTATGAGTACAATATTCCATAAATATAAACTGCCATTTAACATTGAAGATGTCAGTGTTGCCATGGCAATTTAAAATCAAAGTGATATAGAGAAATTCATAGACCTTTGTCAGATTTTCATAGCAGCACTACACTTTTATTAATTTATATGGAATAAACTTGAAATGTTATTGATTAGTGATAGAAAAGGAAAAGTGAAGGTTCAGTAGGTGTATGCAAAATAGATTAATTAAAAATATATATATATTTCATTTACCAAAAAGCTGAAAGCGAGCATGGTAGAAAAATGTAGGTTTACTTCATTATGTTTTTATTATATTTGATTAGATTTTCTCCCTTTGAATCAAAATATAGAGAGGTAATTTTCAAACTAAAGAGAGTATTCTTCTGTGTATATGTAATAGATGTATGGCAATAATAGTCCATTCTTGAAGCAGAATCCTGTCTTGTGGGACTTATTTTCAGTATAATACTGAAACTGAATTGTTTCATTCTAAAAGCTACATTCAAAGAGCATGGTAGAATCAGAGGAGGGGGAGAGATAAGGGACATCATAAATACAGCAGCTTAGTATGAATATACAGACTGTCAGCAGTTTGTAACACTCTAGATGGTATCTATAGCTGTGGAGAAACTGAATCAATATAGAATTAGACTCATTTATACCTTTCTGGCAATCTAAATATATGTGTTGACAGAAGCATGAAATGAAATTGCATTGAAAAGTGTATGTAGAACAGATCCAGGATTGCCTCTTTGAGAGCGAGCCCCCACACCATTGGTCCTCATTTTCTCATCGCAGAGAAACAGCATCTCAGAAATTCAAGCAAAACTGACACTGATATTGTCTTAGACCCGCTTAGATCAGGAAGGATATGATAATACTGAAATGTCGCTTTCTTCCATCCTCTAAGTTATGTTACAGGTATAAATAGGCTTTATCAGCCTATATTATGCCGGATTCTTTCCTTCTCATGTATCATCCTCAGTAATAAAGATTCTGATATCAATCTTATTGTGAACTTCCATGGTAGATACTGTTTCTATAGTATCTGAGTGCTTCCCAGTATTTAATATATTTATTAGAGGAGACTGGAAATTAGAAATATCTTCCTGTTAAAAGTTTTGTGTTTTTGAAAAATGTTTTGTGGGAAGGGGTTTCCACAAAAATTCTGTTTTCAAAATGGAATTTTTCAGCTTTTTAGCTGCCTATCAGGAAGGCTCTTGTCAGTTTCACACTCTGTCAGCCAAAGAGCTGGAATACTTGGCCTTTCTGGCCCCAGAGCAGTGGGGAGGTAGAGTGTCCCAGTGCTCTGCCTCTCTGATTGTAGATGTCTGGAGAAAGGGTCTGGCAAATTGGCTTTCTAGAATCAGGGTGCTGAGTCCCTGAGAAAGTGAAATTGGCAAAACTATTTCAGCTGGATAGCTGGGGAACAGTCATCTCATTTTTACTGATGGAAAATCAAATTTAATTTTTTTATTTTTTGGCAAAAGTGAAATTACCCCGTGAGAATATTTTGGAAAATCAGGACCAATGGAAAAGGATTCTGATGAAAAATTCCTAACCAGCTGTAGTATTTATCCTCATGAATCCCCTCTGAGAGTAGAACTGAAGCACAGACTGATTAAGGCCATGGAGCCTGTCCTTTGCTGGTTTAGCTGTGTTGGTGCGCGATGCAGCATATGTAGACAGAAGAGAGTGGTTCTGCTGGTGTAGGAACAGCGCTTTCCCAAACATTAGCTAGGCAGAAACAAAGCACTTTTTGTTGGCCCAGCTGTGTGTGCACTGGGAATGTTGGCATGGCTGTGTGGTTAAGACTGGTGGTTTTTCATACCCGTTACCAACATAGCTGTACCAATAAAATTTTAGGGTAAAACAGGAGTACGCGACTTAGGGTAGGTCACCCAGAAAGTCTGTGGCAGAGAAGGCATTGAACCCAAGTCTCTTGAGTTCCATGCTATCATTCTTCTTCTCTTCATCAGAACAAATATCAAGCTCCAAGCTAAAACTGGGAAAAATGCTCTTTACAAGGCTGGTTTCTTCCTGCATTTTTTCATTTTAATAGAGGAGCATGTTCACCTTGGAGGGTATTTTAAAAACAAATGAATAAGAAAAAAAAAAAAACATTCTAGGTTTCTTCTAGATGTTAGAGAAGCCTTCAGTATTTACTGGTTACATCATTTTGGTTACATCAAAGCACTGGCTGGTGCTGCTAATTAGAGTCTCACACAGCCCATGCTAGGAATACAGCATTCCCACTTCACAATGAAATGAAAGGGAAACTCCCCAGGATCCGTTTGTTCTAATTCTTCTTTGTCATTTTGAACATTCATGAGTGGCTGGTAGTGGTAGCCCCTTATTGGTTTGGGAATTTAGGGTGGCAAATTGTTTCAAATGGTTAAAACAAAAACAAAACATACACATATAGAAGGGAACTTTGGGGTATGAAAAGTAGAGAGAGAATGGGCAGATTGGCTTAAACCAATAAGGAAGGAGAAAAAAGAAGACAAGGTATTGTAAAGCTGGTCTCTACGTAAGTTAGTTCAGGTTAGACCTTTCATCGTGGGCCAGGATTCAGGTACAAACTCTTATGTTCTATGACTAGATCTGTAGAAAGTCTCCTTCAATATATAATACACTCCTGATCTCTCCCTGGTCTTCTACAATTCAGAGTTCCATTCATCAGCTATAACATAGTTATAACATCAGCTATAACACAGTTAACAACATTGTAGTGAACTAAATACAAGTTCTAGAGCAAGCGACTTTTACTTAATCAGATGTGATACTAACTGACACAGCCCAGCACCACTCCAGTTATTCTGATAAATTATCACAGTTCCTTCTTCGGGCTTATGCTGGTTCTATCTAACTTCTCTCTTAAAGAAATTGGTTTTTAAATTATTACCTGCTTTCCTTCTATCATTTTGAAGAGCTTTCTCTTCTTCTATTTCCAGTTACCCAAGCATGTTATATTGTTTAGGGAGTTTTCATTATTCATTATTATCTGCAGCACACCACAGCCACCTGATTGTGAGTGAGTATAAATATTTGGAAGGAGAAACTCCCTTTTTCTGACAGAGAGGAAATTTCATAAAAGATCTAATGTTTTGGACAACATATTGAAGAGCATTACCAGATCTTTCTTGGTAGTAGTTCTATTGTTAGAGTACAGTCATTTTGTAGCAGTCACAGGATCTATGAAGGGAGTTGTGTTTAAGAAATTCTAACCTTAACCAAGAGATTGAAAAGTTTCTGCTGTCATTGACAGTATACATTGATGACGTTATGGTATATCTTCAGTACTTGCAAACCAAACATCATTACACACTCTTTTGTGACCAGAATTATATAGTTAGTATTTGTAGAATATTTTACAATTGTCCATTCCTGATTCTTTGGAGAGAGGGAGGAGCATTCTCAGCTGCTTCATATTTATGTTGGATGATATTTTTCTCTTCTCCTTCTCCATTAAATTTCCATTGTGTCAGAGGATTGCAGCAGTTACATCATCAGAAATGTTTCCAAGTACACTGAGGAAGCATTGGGGTAGGGAAGAGGGTGTCTTAATCTCCCAGCCATGTTTAGTGGTAGAAATATATATTGGTGTAAAACCAGAGGTATTTAAGTGCTACAGAGGGTGTGTTAAAACCTAACAAAGAAATGAAGAGAAGATGATATTCTGACCTATCCATAACTCATCCCTGTTACCATAGATCATCTTCATACATGGCATCATGTATTGGTATTAGATATTGGTTAATGTGGAAAGAACACAGACCACTATTTTCATTCTTTTCATAACATTTGAACATTTGAGCTTCAGTGTTCTGTGAGCAACACTGAACATTGTAAGATAGCAGTTCCTAGGCTTGCATCTAGGACTGTGTGACATTCTGCTCCTGCAGTCTGGACTGGTGTGCTCTGACCACCCCAATTGTCCACTCCTGGGCTCCAACTTACCCCACTTTGCTGGGTGAACCCTCATTCCTGGGTCAGCTCATGCCCAGACTCCTGCATGTAATCAATCTCTCACCCAGAGGAAGAGTGCTCTCACTAGTCACTCGTGGGATATTCCCCCAGCAAATACCGACAGTCCCAGATGCATCTCTGGGAACTACCGTCTTGCAGGGTTCAGTGCTGCCGACTGCAACCTGCAAGCTCGTTTAAACTTGTCCATCAATTTAGCAAAGAAATTGATATGCAGCAGCTTTGCTGTCAGTGAGGCCTTCCCACACACATTCTCATTCCACATTGTACTGCTTTAGATAAAACAAACATAAGCTTATTGACTACAGTAAGATTTTAAGTGATCCACATCAGATTATTATAAATGTAGTTGATCAGTCAGTCAAGTTTTTAATCACAACCAAATAAAAGAAAATTTGCATTCTAAACTAAGATTGCAATTCTAGTCTGTAATTCATCTTACTGCACAGGTTGGCCGCAGTATGATTTGCAGCCTGCCCCCATCCTGTAGGTAGATTGTCAGTCATTGATGATTCTTAGAAGATAGATTCTAGTGAGAGAACCCCAGACAAAGGTGTCTTTCTTTTAGCAAGGGTCCTCAACCATTCCTGGGGTCAGGTGATTGTCCATGTCTGCAGTGGGCGTGATCTTTCCCTCTTGAGCCAAGGTGCTTAGGCTAGACTGGTTGTAGAATCTCCATCACTGGAAGTTTTTAAGAGCAGGTTAGACAAGCACCTGTCAGGGGTGGTTTAAGTGGGTACATAAGTGCAGGGGACTGGACTCGATGATTTCTCATGGTCCCTTCCAATTTCTATGAGTCTAGTCCAGGGTTGTCAAACATGCGTCCTGCGGGCCGAATGTGGCTCGTGAACCTCTTACATCTGGCCTGTGACTGAGCTCCATGGGACCACACTCTCTCCCTAACAGAGAGAGTATGGTCTCACATACCCAGCACTTCGCAATGCCATGAGTGTGTCAGGTCTCACAACATCATGGAGCAATGGGTATGCGAGACTGTGCTCCACAAGACCACACTCTCTCCCTAACAGAGAGAGAGGTATTGTGGAGCTCAGTTTTGTATACACAGTTTATAACCATTTGTTCTGGTGTCCACATTGGTGCTGTACTCAAATAATTCCTCTCCCTCCCTGATGTTAATCCCTCTGATGTATCCCCCCTCAGCCTTCTTTTGGTTAAGCTAAACAAGCCAAGCTTCTTGAGTCTCCACTCATAGGGCAGGTTTTCCACTCCACAGACCATCCTTGTAGTCCTTCTCTGCACCTGTTCCAATTTGAATTCATCCTTTTTAAACATCGGGGACCAGAACTGCACACAATATTCCAGGTGGGGTCTCACCAGTGCCTTGTACAGCGGCACTAACACCTCCCTGTCTCTACTTCAAATACCTCTCTTGATACATCCTGTTAATCCTGTTCTGTTAATTAACTGGTGATAATTTGCCCATTCTTTTAATGTAATTTAGCTGTGGATGTGCCATGTGACTGCAAAGCTTTTTTGATAGCATTTGTATGTTTTTATACAAATTAAAATGGTCTTTGTGAATAATTTGAAGTTGTTGCTATCTTATGTACCTAGAAGGATGTCAATTGTAACCTTAGTTAAGAAAATAAATGAAAAACCTATCTGTCATTCTGGATTTTCTGTAGCACCCCTTTCTGAAGTATCTAAGCATAGTCATAGACAAACATATATAAAATCAGTTCCAGAAAGTTATAAACGCCTATTGTTAAAATCAAAACAATACCTTTATTTCAGAATCTTACCGTACTTTCCTGTTTCCCTTCATTTATTACAATTCATTTAATTTTTATTTCTCAAACACTGTAGTTTGATTTCTGGGAAATGTTCTCAGTCCCTTGGAATTTTTCTCATTGATTATTTTGTAATTCCAACATCTGGCTAGATGAACGTTCCATCTTTTTTTCTTCATTGCATTTTTAATTTATTATTTTAGTCTTCTGAATTTCACCCCTTCTCCTTTTTTTCAGTGATGTCTGTTAAATGTCACATTGGATTTTATTTCAGTTTCAGACCTAACTTAGTATGATTAAATGTACTCTTTTTTGGGTCATCACATTATAAGGATTTTTCTTTGATACATCTGATATAGTAAATGAGTAGTAAAATAGCTGAATTAATTTTAGTCCCATTGTCTCTTTCTGGTCACGCTGTATTTTCTTGAAATTGAGCAATCTCATGTTACTCGTGATTTGGTCTTGCTTCATGCAGTCAGGTTTTTAAACAGCATTAATTTTCATTAATCTGACCATGTCTTTAGATGAGCCTTTTGTTCTATTTTCCAGAAGTCTCATCAATACTTCATTCAGAGCTGAGAGAAGTTTGATCTAGTTAGCTTGTCCAGATTGTTTACTTCATCACTAGATAGAATTCTTGGCTGACTTGTTTAATTTGTGTCTAAAATTTGGGACGTGTTAAGAGGATCTATTACTTAGTATTTGTATTGTGCTTTGAAAATAATAATAATAATAAAAAAACCTTACTATTAATTACTATTAGCTCTTTCGAAGAGAACATGCATTAAAATTAGGAATTCCCATTGCTACTTAAAACAACAAACAAGGAAAACTGGTTGCCGTTTGATTACCTTATTTTTAATTTGTTTTCATTTCTAAACGCTCTCTTCTGTGGAGGAAAGTAGCAAAGTAGTTCCATATCCACTTCCACCACCAAAATATTTAAAAACTTGTTGTGACAATATTTTCAGAATAGTTCTGAGCAATATTTGCATTATTGGATCTGTCTATAGCTTCACAGTGGATCATGAAATCTGTTGGAGTAGAAGGAAACATTGATTTGGGATTTGATTTCTGTTTTACTGTTTTCTATTTTTATTGTTTGGATCCTGCCAGTTGGTTTCAGCAGAAAATTATTATTCTATGCTTGGGGTTTTTTTATGGTCCATTATATTCCCCAACTGCCTGATTTTTTTTGTATCCCATGGATTTGATTTCATGTTCTGTAATCAGAGATTGAACCCTCTTCACCTGTGATTCCACTGTACTGTCAGTCTACTTCAAAGAATAGATTGGCCTGGTCTCTCCCTTTGAGTTGTATAGGATATATTTAAAGAGCTCATATTTTTGATTTGTCCTAAAAATACAGTAAAGACTTTTAAGTGTTGCTGAGTATGCAGTTCATTAAATTCCTATGAGAATGTCCTCTTTAGAGTTTCCCTGGTGTAATTAATGATGAAACTGATTTTTCTCAGCATCTAATCTGTATATTTTTTTTCTTGAGAACAGGTACACTGGGGAATCTCCCAAGTGTTCATTAATTGCCACATATAGGGCAGAGTTGGAAATTCACATTGGTACAGCCAGCACTGTGACAGAGTGAGCTATTGATGTTTTAATGCAGCTAGAGCAGATGGATGTAATATTTTCACCTATCAAGATAGGTGGAAAGGAAAGTACATAGTTTGATTTCTAGACTTCCAGTCCTGTACTTGGAATTCTTTTGCTCACTCCGTCATATTGATTGTCTGACTTTGGATAAGTCACTGAGTGACTTTGGGTAAGTATTGAGATTTCTCAGGAAGATGGTGTAGAAGTGGAAAGTTGTATTTAAATATTAATGGTGATATCATATACAGTTGCTTGCATCCTACAAATGACTACAAAAAGGGAATTGGTGAACACCTTAAAGATAAAATGGAATTGTAGTTTCTACGTATAATGGCATGGCACCTACCTCTCATGAGTGTCCCTTTGTTCTGGTGTGAATCTGCACCTCTTTCAGTCTCTGATGATCCCTTCCACTAGTTTCTAAGTGACTCAGCTCTCCAGCTAAAATCACACACACTGTGTTTGGAACATGACTTGAACAGATCCATTCGGGGGTATTAGTCCAACAAAGTTTTTATGCGCTTCTGGTTGTGGTAGAGGACCAGGCCCCTAGGGCTTCCTCCCTGGAGACTCTGCCCACTGGTCTGTTCTAGCCCCAGTTTTGCAGGTTGGCCTCTTAACAGTTCAGATCCCCTTCTGTGGTTTATCATTGTCCAGCTGTATGCCACTCTGGCAGTGGATTATGGGGAGGATCCAGGCCCACCTACTACCCCAGGTCCCAGCCCAGGGACCCTAAGAACAGCAATCACTGTCATGCCCTTTAACTAAACTGCATTCAGTTTTCTTGGCCACTTCCCTGCAGCCCCAGCACTCACCAATGCTTTACTCTTACCTCAGGGCTCTTCAATGTTCAAATTCAGCAACCAGCCAAGAGCTCTTTCAGTCCCTGCCAACACTGAGCTGTCCGTAGTACTGCAGTTCTCTTTGGGCAGCCTAAAGCCCCAGTTGTCATCCTCTGGCTCTAGCTAGGGTCTGATTCTGGTCTGCACAACAGTTCCTTTTTGTACTAGCCTGCAGTACTCTGATTGGCTCCCCCTGGCTGGCTGCTTCCTGATCTACCTCTCTAGGCCACTTGGAGGACTTAATTCTAATGATCCTTTCCTGGGACAGGTGTGGAATGAGACCTCAAACGAGGGGGTCTATAGGCCTAGTCCACTCCTTCACATCACCATAAAAAATTATGCTTCTCTAAGGTGTTCAGGGACAAGGGTTGTCTTCCTGATTCCTTTACTCTGTATGGTAAGACTCTAATCTCAACACAGCATGCTATTTTCATACTTCAACTCTCTTTTTATGAGCTATTCCTTTATCTTTTTTACTTAAAATGGCAAACATAACAATTAGTATATGTTTTCATCTGAGTTCACTGTTTCTGTGGTTTTTTCCTGCAAGGTCTCCAGTGTCTATTACTAGCACCTCTTATCTTAGAGAATCTCTAACTTTTGTCATCCTGAGTTGGAGTTAATAAAACCAGCGTGGTCTGAGGGCCAGGATGAAACAGCAGAATAGCCTTGCATCTCCACGGAAGGGTCTTGAATCTGGCAGCTTGTCACAGTGATCACTTTAAGTCCATCTATTTTTGAAATTGTTTCTGCTGCAATCATTAGTCACTAGGGAGAGAAATTAAGACAAGTAAAGTCTTTCTTCTAATACTCATCATTAAAATCCATATGCTAAATATAAATAAAATGAGATCCAGCCATCTCAAGATCACCTTTGCCCACCTAGTAATAGAACCCAACCCCCAAATCATCTTTGATTCTCTTGATTTCACTCTCTAAAGTAAAAACGAGAGTCCCGTGACACCTTAAAGACTCTCGTTGTTTTTGCTGTACACAGACTAACATGGCTACCTCTCTGAAAACTCTCTAAAGTAAATCTGTAATACTTATTTGTATTCTAAAACGTGCACAGAGTTCAGTTTTCCTTGACGTGTCAGGACGTTTAAACTTACCTTTTTCATGGCACATAACTGAAACTCTTGTACGGTTTTATAATCTGAATAATGGAGTAGAGAGTAGGTTTATAAAATTTGCAGGTGACCTAATCTCAGAAAATTTGTGCAAGCACATTGGAGGTCCAGATTAAAATTCAAAACAATCCTGACAAATTGGAGAACAGGTCTGAAATCAACAAGATGAAATTCGTGAAGTCAGTTGCAAAGTACTGCAACTAGGAAGGAAAAATCAAATACATAAAATATATAAAATGGGGAATAACTGGTGAGGCAGCAGTACTGAAGAAAAGGATCTGGGGATTATAATGGTACACAAATTGAATGAGTCAACAATGTGGTGCAGTTGCAAAAAAGCAAATATCATTCTGGGGTCTATTAACAGAAGCATCTTAGGTAAGAGGTAATTATCCTGCTATATTCAGCACTGGTGAGGCATTAGCTGGAGTTTTGTGTCCAGTTTTGGGCACCACACCTTTAAAAAGATGTGGAAAAATTGGAAAGGAACCAGAGGACAGCAACAAAAATGGTAAAAGGCTTAGGAAACCTGATGTATGAGGAAAAATTTAAAAAATAGGACATGTTTAGCCTTAAACAAAGAAGATCAAAGGGGGACCTGACAAATCTTCAAGTATGTTAAGGGCAATTAAAGAGGATGGTGATAAGTTCTCCCTGTCCACTGAAGGTAGGACAAGAAATAATGTTCTTAATCTGCTGCAAGGGAGATTTAGGTTAGATATTAGGAAATATTGTCCAAATAAGTAAGGTTAGTTAAGCTGTGGAATAGGCTTCCAAAGGAGGTTGTCCTCCTGTCATTGGAGGTTTTGAAGAATAAATTAGGCAAAAGTCTATGAGGAATTGTGTAGATACACTTTATCCAGCTCAGGACAGGTTGTGGGCATGGATGTGATGATTTCTTAAGGTCCCTTCCAACTGTACATTTCTATGATTCTATGATTACACTAAAATTATTTATTTCAGAGTGCAACACAGATTGATAATCTGCACAAACTATATACGAGGATTATTCTTTCTATCTCTGAAATTCTGTCTTTCAGGGTGAAATGCAGCCTCTTTTCAATAGCAGAGAGCGGAATTATATAATGGGTAGGAACAGGAAATAAAGAATACCCTATCCACTAAGAGAATGGGGAAATTTAGGCAGGCAGAATGTATTTACTCAAATTAGAATTTGGTTAATCATATCAACAGATGAGTTTAGGGAATAGAATTAGAAAATAAGAGAGTGGGAAAGGTAAGAAAAAGAGATAAGTGAGGGTCTAGGTGCCCAGAAATAATAATGTTTCAGGCAGCTCAAGCAATATAGATATAGTAACAAACAATTCTAGACATATAGATGAGAGTGTTAACTGGTTTAGGGGAAATTACATTTGTTCATGTTGAATACATTTTAAATGAATTTACTGCGTGTGAAAAACACTATTTTCAGAATTGAAATTGAACAGCTGTATCCATAGAACAAGTGCAGGTGTATAATTTCTCATGCTTCTCTAACCTGTGTGTCTCCCCCATATTCTAGAACAGGAGTTCTCAAACTTTTTTCCTAGGATCCCCTTTGAAAATATTTCAGGCTATAATGGCTCCCCCCAAAAGTGATGACCCACCCACAATATACCACTCTTAATGCGGTGTGCAGGAGATGACAGCTCACAGCCCTCCCCCCTGTAATAAACTTGCAACCTCTGGAAGGGTCATGAACCCCAGTTTGAGAACCCCTGTTCCAGAAAGAT
Source organism: Pelusios castaneus (assembly GCA_007922175.1). NCBI lineage: Eukaryota > Metazoa > Chordata > Testudines > Pelomedusidae > Pelusios > Pelusios castaneus. The sequence continues at coordinate 4,098,547 of ML685902.1, forward strand.
CATCTCTATGATTCAGTCTTTTTTCCACTTGCAGCTGTGGATGTGTTTTTTGTCTAAGGTCACAAGGTGATGGGAACTGGACTGAAGCCATAAACCAATTTAACAAATGTCAGAGATCAAGATCTTTTAGCCTCAGCTAGACTTGAACAAGTGACTTAATGTTAAATGGCTCCAGATTTATTGAGATATATCTATAGGTGCCTGATACCAGTTTCACAAGTCATCGAACCCTCAACTCAAATTAATTTGGGTTTGTTCTTGCTTTGGCCATTTAAATTCCTGTTCGCAGAAATCTAGGTGGCATATTTAACAACTTTTAGTTGAACCTAAGTATTTTAATCTTATGGAATAAGTTATTGCACCTTTTCATTTAAACAGTTCAAGTTTTCTTTTAATCCAGAAAATGCTTTGCATTTAGATGGGTGTTCGTGGACTGAATCGAGAAGGCAGTCCACCTTGTGTTTATGGAAGAATGCCCATCTGCTGGATGACGCTGGTCTTCCAATGCTTGTGAAAGATATTACGCTATCCATAATGGAAAAGCATTTTCACTGCTCTTGCTGGTTGGCTCAGGATTCATGACCTGCTAATACTGAAGACTGTGTGTAGATTGTTTTTCCTCTTTGGGCAACGTTTTAGCTGAAATGCTGGGTTCTTTTTAACACTTTACAATGGCTGTCATGAAGTAACGGACATATGAAGCTTGACAATATAAATTAAGAAACTTAAACAAACCTAAAGAAGTTTCATATGGAAGCAACAAAAATGTGTGGAGAAGGGATAAGAAGTTCATTATTTAGTGCTTGAAGTAAATATGTATATGAAGGGAAAAGGATACATTTTTTCACTAAAAAACTTCCTCCTTATAATGTGTCGATATGGGAACTCTGTACTTGTGGAAGGAAAAATGACTTTTTTCAAGTACTAAATTGAAAGGTGGGAATTCTTTTCCAAACTTTTGTGGTCTGAGAGAGATGGCTGGTATTTCAAATGAATAGAATACTTACTTCTCATCTATTAAGTTGGTCTCTGATCAATTAACTTGCTGCTTCAGTCTTTGTATAAGAGGCCAGATTTTCAGCCCTGCTAAGTCCACTTTGCTCTGCTGTACCAACATCAAGGGAACCTTACAGCAGCCCTAAGTGAGTAGCTGAGTATTTTCCTGCTTTGAGAAAATCTTGTGTAGTGTATAACTGGGTGCACTGGTGCTTTACCCTCCCTGCCAGCAATCCATATTGTGCTGGGAAACCAGAGTGTTCATCAATTCCCATCAACATAATGGACTAACGGGCATAACTTGTGTAACTTGGAGCAGTTCTAGGTGTCAGCTCTTAGCCTTTTCATGGTCCTTTCTTAGGCTATGTCTACGCTACTGCCTGTATTGACAAAACGTAGGCTGCTCAAGGGTGTGAATATTCTTCCACGTTGAGCGCCATAAGCTATACCGACATGAGCTCTAGTGTGCCGAGTGCTGTGTCGACCGGAGAGCTGCTCTCACTCCCACAGCTGATGCTATTCGCAGGGGTGGTTTTTTCCACTGACAAGAGAGCTCTCTGCCATCGGTTTAGAATGTCTTCACCACATGTGCTGTATTGGAACAGGTGTGCCATTGCAGTGCTCTATGTGTAGACATAGCCTTAAATTCTCTCTTCAAAGTGCCAGCTACTTTTTCCCCTCACTTTTTATGCTCTTTTGTGCTTTCTCCTTGATCATTTTTTACTGCTCCCTATTTGCTGTCAATTTCAAGGAGTCATTAAAGAGAACAGTATTGAGCTCTCTTGCACATGGAGAGTGCTTAGGACTCTTATTTGCATGCTGTTGCATTGGTTGCTGGCTACTTTAGAAACTAGCCGTTTATTTCCTCCATTGCTTAGACAGGAAGGTTAGATTTCTAATTTTTAATGAACTGGAGCTGAACATTTTCTAAGGAAAAAAAAGGCTTTTTGTTGTCTGCAATGGAAGTATGGCACACTAGACAATAAAATAAACATTTATCCCCTTAGATTGAGCTCTGTTTTCTCTTATGCCCTTTTATGACGGGAGCACAGAACTTTGTTTTGACACCAAAAACATTTTTCCCAAAGAATTATTTTCAAGCCCAGGAATTGTCAGTCCTTTTATAAATCTAGGTCTGTAGGAATGTACTAAAATGGAATAAGAGTGCACTTGTGAATTTTTAAACAGATAATTTTGTTGTGTAATAGCTACTACAGGAAAGTATGTGGAAGAAATCAAATGTGGTTTTGGACAATAAAGTAAGATTAGGGAGACCAAATATCTTAAAATCAATCTCCAGTCATTTGTCTATACAAGTGCTTTCCCCCAAATATAGTGCTCAGGAGCTGTTGGACAGTATGAAATAGAAGTGTAGGGATTATTCAAGAAGCCTGAGAGGGAATAAGGAGCATTAATGGCCCCACTTTGCAGGAAGAAGCTGCTTATGTACTCTGGAAAATAAAGGTCTAAATGTTTTTCATCAGATTGCCTGAATAGAGTCCCAGAAAACTTGGGAGATATTTTGCTTTATTCAAGAGACTCCATTTCAATTATTGTGGCTGCCAGTTGTGCAAAGGATTACAATTACTGTAATGAACAAGTTGCCAGATGTGAACATGTCAGGCAGGGAGATTATTCCAACGAATGCTTAGTCTTCAAGGAAAAGAGAAAATAAATATGAGTCATGCACTGTAGAGTCAACTTATGTAAACAGATCATTGGCTCCTGCTGACAGGACTCCATTGCAGAAAAGCCAGTACAAGAGGGACTATCACTAAGGGGTTTCAGCTTACTGAATCTTTATTGGTTAGCCTTAGATGGTAGTCACACCAATATTTAAGAATCCATGTTCAAAATGATTGAGATGGTTGGCTTAATGTTTTTCATTATCAGAAGAAATGTCTGCTAGCCTAAAGAGCTTTTCTTTTCTAAGTAAAAGAGTCTGTCTTTCAAAACGAAACTTCTCAAGTGCGGTCTGAACAAGTCAGTTGATCTGGCTGAACTAGCATCATTTACACAACACATTTAAGGTGTCCTCCCAAAAATTTTACAAAATGTAACTCTAAATCTAGGTGCCCTAGTGATCCAAACAAAAAAAGACATTTGGTAAATTAACGAACCAAACAAACCCATGGTTTTTTCCCATAAGATAAGATGCTTGTTTATATTTTATTTGCTGTAGGATATAGCATAACTTGGACCAACCTGTGCATTCTGTGAAGAAATATTGATTAGCCAGCCATATAGGTACTATGTAGACTTCAGGGGGGTCTCTTGCTAAGGTGACACCACTGATGAGGAACTGGTCTTCTGTAGAAGGACAGAAGTTCATGACCTGCAAAAGAAGGGAAAATGGTCAGATAGGTTTTCAGTTACTCATGGGATGAATCTCTTACCCTGCTTCCTTTGATATATCTCTAAACTCATTTGTTTTTGGAAATTTTTGCAATGTCACTTTTAAGTATGACCACATAAGTAGGGTATAATTTATACAGACCTGGAAACTGATTTTTTTATGTCCATTGAACAAAATGCCTCCTATTAACCTCTGTCCTGCTATGCTTGTATTGTAATATATATCAGTATTTATTACAGATGGGCATTCGCAGTATCAGGTCTCTTAGCTGTTCTTGAAGCTTATGGCATTTATAAAGAAAACTGATGATGCACAAATCTGGTATGCTTCTGAAGATACAGAATGTGCCTTTTACAATGCATTATTTTTATTCTTTGTCTTGTCATTTTGATGCAGGTAATCACTAAAATTATTCAAGGTGAAAGTTGGAGTTAATTTTACCTAGAAGCAACCTAACTTTAGCATAAAAATATTGCAATACAGCATCACATTTTAAATACAGAGTGAGAGACTGTGATACTCTCTCTGGATGCCCAGGACTGTAAGCCATGGTGTTACCTTTCTGCTTCAGTAATATAGTTTTACTGCAGCTTAAAACTCCCTGATGCTCCAGCTGCTTGCCCTGCCAGCAAACTTCTCAAGACTATGCTATTGTAACCCTTGCCTTGCAGATCACAATCAGTGAACCCAAGTGTGCCAGAGTGTAATCCCTTCCATTTCACAGTCACGGACATACCAAATCTGCTGCCTGCAGAGAGACAGTGCACACATCGGCCTGTTAGTTTAGCTGAGGATGCACACTTTTTCTTCAATATACAGCACTGGCATGAATTTATAATAAAACAAGAATGCTTCTTAACAAAGAACATAGATTTAAGTTATATTAAGCAAGACAGAGACAGGTATGGTTACAAACAAAACAAAAATAACAGTTTCTGTTTACTAGAACTTAATTTCAGCAAGCTAGTCTTTGCTTAAGCACCTTTCTCACTTACATTAAGGTACCAGCCTCCCTGGCAGGAGTATCCATCATTCTCAGAATCAGAGGGTGCTGATTCCCTCGTCCCTAAGTGATGGGTAATAAAGGAGTTTTTTCTTTATTCCCTTTTATAGTCCAGAAAACCATGGGTGGCAGGTGAAGCTTCCCCTTAGGGAGATTAGCTCCTTGTCCCTCCTCTTATGACCATGGCCCTGCCCCTACTCCACCACTGGTTCACCCCAGCGCATACCCTTTTCTCTGACTCAAGCCCCGCGCCCAGTCTGCTTGACACCTGTGTCCCTCTGCTCCCCACTGTTGGGCCCTGCCACTAGCTGCAACTGTGGGCATGAGGTAGGGGAGGAAAGGAGGAATGCACACAGCAGACAATGGCAGGGGGTGGGAAGACAGGAAGGGACTGGTGAGCAGCAACCGACGGGCGGGGGGGAACCAGCAATGACAGGGGGGCTGAGCAAGGAAGGGAGGAGGAACATGTGAGCAGTGGTGGGGGCTCCAGAGGGTGGGAGTGGGGTGCTGGAGTGGAGAAGCCGGGCAGCAGCGGGCAGAGAATGCTGAATTTTTATACCATGCAGGCTCCCCGGTGGCTGAGGGGGCAGTATCTGCTACTCAGCTTCCCAGGTTCATAAGTCATCTCCAGGGAACTGCTGTATAAATAAGCAAAAACTTCCACCCTCCCAGCAGGGAGAGGAGAAAGCGGGGCCATCATGGCCCAAGCATCCAGCAACAGTTGGCAGCGGGTGCATCATGGGAGGCTTAGCTTTGCCTGACCTATACCTGCCACCCATACAGAAAACCTTTGAAATGTACTATTTGAAAAGGAAACCCAGACAAAATTCCTTTTTCATGCTGCTGGTCCTTGAGGGGTAAGCATCAAGCCCATTCTACATCCTGTGCTCAGTATACTTCCTTGGTTGGTGTGATTATTTTGTTTACCATAGATGCAAATATACTTTCACTGTCCTTGCTTGTAATCAAGCCACACTGGTTTCTTATCTGCCTGTAAACTAGATTCATGCAGGTAGGTAAATCCACATTCCTTTGTCTAGGATAGGCTTGTTTATCAGCTGCCTCCATGGCATGTTTTAAGAATTTATTTCCAGCATACATATATTATTGTTTATATATAACCCATACATACATCATGCAGTGATATTCACAACCAGCATGTCACCAGTTTACATACAATATCTTTCAACACTGGCTATATATTCTGACAAGAAAGAGCATGTTGGGTATGCCCTTTGCCTGTTGGGATAAAAAGAATGTTTGGGTCATAGAGACCTAGCAAGAAAGTTGCTCTTACATTTCTGTAACCTGCTAATAAATCACATATTTTTATTGATGGGGGTCAAAATACTTTATTTTTTAATTTTACTGTGATTTTTTTTTTAAACCTGACCCAACTCTTCTATTTCTCATTCCCTCTTTTAGAAAATAGTTGACTTGGTTTACCTTGGCAAATTCTGAGATACCTGGTAAATCTTCAGTGTTGTAAAGTCCTTTCTTTTGAATATTTTCTTTAAATAAAAGCATGGTATTGAATATAAAATCCTTAGTACCTAAGAGAGCAGCACTTTTAATATTAATGGTAAAATATGACATATTTAAAAATGCATAAAGAAAAGGAAACAGAAATGAAAATTTTTGTGGGAAATTATTTTTAATGTCATTCAGAATAAATCTTTGCTAATTATACTTTTTAAATCAGGATCACTATATGGTACAGAGGGCAGCATATGGGAAGACAGAAAGGAAAATATATCACCACTGTGCAAGCATTACAAAATTAATAACAAAAGGCTAACGCTATATTTTAGGATTTTTGAAAGAAATACTGTTGCAAAGAAAGAAAGAAAGGGGGTTTCTTTGCAGAAAAGTTATAATTCTAAAGATGATGCGAACATTATTTTATATAACATTGTAAGTATATTGTCAAGTTAAATAAAATTAATTATATAGATAGTGCAGTCCACACTGATCAGTATTAAATGTGAGGAATTCATACAAATTATAGGGATTTGTCCTGTAAATTATTTGAGGTGCATCTGTGTGGTTTCTATGGAAACCACACTGAAACCTGGATGTCACAAACTTTCAGACATCACTCTGCAGGGAATCCAACACTTTGACAGCTTTTCATTTCTATACTGGAGAGCCAACTAAAATTTTACAGTTTATGGCCTAATGACTTAAAAGCTTTCATTTTTTTTCCCCATCTAAAGTCAGAGAATGTGTATGTAAAATGTCTGCATATAGAGACATTTATTTAGGTTAAGTAAGGCTAGAAAATCCTGGAGTATAGTAGTTGCTTGCAAGGAAGAATAAAAATTGAGACAAAACATTTTTACACAAATGAATATACTAGATAATAGATGATGTAGTTCAGTGGCTCTCACCCTTTCCAGACTGGTATACCCCTTCCAGGAGTTTGATTTGTCTTGCATACCCCCAGATTTCATCACATTTAAAAACTAGGTCCTTACAAAATCAGATCTAAAGATACAAAAGTTCTCAGAACACAGTTGCTGAAAAATGGCCTACTTTCTCATTTTTAATCATATATTATAATTATAAAATAAATCAATTGGAATATAAATATTATACTTATAATTCAGTGTATAATATGTAGAGCAGTATAAACAAGTCATCGTCTGTATGAAATTTTAGTTTGTACTGACTTCGCTACAGCTTTTTATGTAACCTGTTGTAAAAGTAGGCCACTATCTAGATGAGTTAAAGACCTTTCTGAACTCCTGGCTGAGAACCACTGACAGTTGGCATCACAGAGACTTGGTGGTATAATACACATGGCTGGAATATTGGTATACAGCTTGCTCAGGAAGGACATGCAGGAGGAAAAGGGAAGAGTTGTTGTCTTGTATATTAAAAATAGATGCACTTAGACTGAGCTTGAGATGAGAATAGAAGATAAACTTGTTGAAGATCTCTGGGTAAGGATAAAAGGTATTAAAAAGCAAGGGTGATGTCATAGTAGGGGTCAGCTACAGACTACCTGACCAGGAAGAAGAGATAGATGAGGCTTCTTTTAAAGAACTAACACAATCATCCAAAGAACAGGAATTGGTGGTGTCAGGAGATTTAAGCTACCTGGAAATCTGTTGGGAAAATTACATGGTAACTTAGTGCTCTGATTATAAAAGTGGAGAAAGCTACTAATGGAGAGGCTATTCTAGATGTGATTTTGACAAATAGGGAGGAGCTGGTTGAGAACATGAAAGGAGAAGGCAGCTTGGATGAAAGTGATCATGAAATGACAGAATTCATGATTCTAAGGATTGGTAAGGAGGGAAAACAGCACAATAAAGATAATGGGTTTCAAGAAGGCAGACTTCAGGAAACTCAAAAAGTGGTAGCTAAGATCCCCTGAGAAGACATCTGAGTGGAACGACGGCTCAAGAGAACTGGTAGTTTTTCAAAGAGACATTATTAAGGGCCCTAGAGCAAACTATCCTACTTCATAGGAAGGATAGAACATATGCGAAGAAACCACTCTGGCTTAAAATCAGAAGATCTTCAGTGATCTGAAACTTTAAAAAAGAGTCCTACAAAAGTGGAAACAAATTACAAAAGATTAATGTAAACAAATAACACAAGTATGTAGGGACAAAATTAGAAAGGCCAAGACACGAAACCAGATTAAACTACCTAGAGAGATAAAGGGTAACAAGAAAACATTATATAAATACATTAGAAACAAGAAAAAGACAGACAGACGGTGGGCCCATTACTCAATGAGTGGGGAAAAACAATAACAGAAAATGTGGAAATGGCAGAAGTGCTAAATGATTTTTTTGTTTCCATTTTCATTGAAAAGCTTAGTAGCAACTGGAGGTCTAACATAGTGAATGCCAGTGAAGATTAGGTAGGATTAGAGGCTAAAATACGGAAAGAACAAGTTTAAAAATTACTTAGACAAGTTAGATGTCTTCAAGTCATCATGGCCTGATGAAATACATTGTAGTTCAAAAAGTCATGGAAGATGGAATAGATTTCAGAAAACTGTAAAAGGGCAATATGGTCCCACTCTATAAGTAGTAGGAAGAAGAAAAAGAGACTAGTAATAAAATCAGTTAGATAGCATAAAGAAATTGCATGTAACTGACAAAACGTTTTCTATTTGTAGTTATTACTGTAGTGATACGAATTATTTTTTTAAAAGGTGCCACCACCTATCTTTTTATAGAAACGGTATCTTTATTACATTAGATTTTACGATCTAAAGTAAAGGAGAACATACAGGTGACTTGTGCCAAGTAATACACAGTGGGATTGGTTCTAAGAAAATGAAGTATCATTAAAAAAAATTACAATAAAAAATTTGTAAAGAAACTCTTTGTATTTACAGTACTGGACATTTGTCCAGGTAGATTTGGGAATCACGAAAGATACTAAATAAAAGCTTCCAAAGATCAAAATTTTCAAAACCTATTGGATGTTTTTATATCTATTGAAATTTAAACTGTGTACATTTAAGATGTTATCAGACCAGATATTTGCATCTCCAGAAGAAAGTTTATCATAAAAGGGAATATGATATTATATTCTGCTTGTTTATATCACTCAACTGTATTTTTGCTACTTCGTCTGTCATGGATATCACATGGTTGCTGTCAGTTGACCCGACACCTTATAATTACGTGTCATTGCCATGCGAAAGAAAACACTGCCTGATACCTGTACCTCTCTGGTTATTTAAAGAACACTAAATGTTCTAAATAATTCTAGTTATTTTCTATTCATTTGTACATTTAGTTTTTCTTTGTTTCTTTTCAGTTTGCAGAAAAAACTGATAGAGAGTACTACACACTGGATGACATGTTTGTTTCCAAAGCAGCTAAGGGAGAGCGGAGTGGGGAAGAAGAAGAAAGACAAAGAAGAAGAGCAATCTCTGACCAGCAGCAACTTGTTGCACGTATGGAGAAATGCCCATATTGCTTTGATAGCTCTGCACTTCCAAAACATCTTATTATTGCAATTGGCATCAAGGTAAGAAAATAGCAACTTGACATGAACATGCAAAGAAATAAAGGAAGGCACGTTAGCGCTAGACTATCCTAAGATTAAAAATAAAATTGCTTCATTGGCATGACTTACTGATTTGCATGTTATTTTTCTGGTCCTTTCAATTAAATAGAAAGGAAACTTCCTCAAGGGTGAGATAAAAAGATATAAAGCTGTCTTGAATGATGAAGTTAATATTCTGTACTTGCTCCACTTCAGATTTGCAGATGACTTTGATATCTATGGAAAAACCTCAAGGATACTGAGATAATGATAAAAGAGCTGAACACATAGATTACATAAACTAGATAAATATGCAGAAGACCAGAAGGGGTTCAGTGTGAATATATAAGAAAAAAGATAATTTTGAATAGGAAGGAACTAGAAGCAGTTAAGGAGTGAAGTATAATTCAAAAAGACAGAACAAGGTTGAGTGGAAATCATTCAGAAGACAAAATAGTACATAACTGCCCTTTAATTAAATTAGCCCTCAATTTGGTTTAAAGCTGAAGAAGCACATGGTGTAAATTTTGTCCCAATGGGAATTCACATTTAGAAGCTACTAGGCAGGGCCGAATTAAGGCACCTGCCCATTGTTGTGGTCCCCCCGACCACAGCAGCATCCGACCTGAAGGTGGGGCGGGACAGCACTTGAGCATCCCAGCACTGGGGCCCGGCTGGCAGACCCACCAGTCATGAGGAGCAGGGCAGCACTTGGCACTTGGGCTGGGCTAGGCTGACGCTGGGGGGGCCCGCAGACCAGCCTGCCTTCGGGGAGGGCCGGCACTAGGGCGGCCCAGCTGGCACTTGGGGGGCCTGAGTCCTGCAGACTGGCCAGCTGCGGGGGCCCAGGCCAGTGCTGGGGCCTAATCAGCACTTGGGGCAGGGTTGGGCCCTAAGACTAGCCAGCTGTGCGGGCAGGGTGGCATACGGGTCCAGCAGAATGGCCCACCTCATGTGAGATGTGGTGCTTGGGCTAGCAGGTATAGACTTCTCTTTTTCCACTCCCCCCAAATTCCTCATGCTTTATTTTGAATTATATTTTGATTTAAAATTAATGATAAATGCAAAAAGTAAAAATACTTTTCTTTTTTATGTGAGCCTGCAACCACAGTAGACTGCGCAACATGATACTGGTATTCTATTTGGAGTACTACTTAGTAGAAATGCTAATATTCCATTGTTTCAACAATACTATTGGTACTGTTTTATCAAAGTAAATATGATATACAAAGAGCCAGGTCCAAGTCACTCAACAACCTCCACTCCTATTGATGATTTGGGGATTGAGGTGGTTTAAGGCTTTTCTAGGTCTGACACAGAGGAAGTTAAGAGACTTAGTCACAATGTTCATCAGCCATCAACTGGCTCTTACAGTAGTTATGCAAAAATTGCAAGAAGCTTTCCGTTTGTTTAATTTAAATTGGTTTAAATATGATTTTAACAAATCAACACTAAATTACTAGTTTCTTGCTTTAAACATTTTTAGAAGAGGACAACTGCCTTTATTAGATTACCTTTTTGTAAAAAACCTATGTTGCTCAGCTCTAGCTTGATTAAAAGGTTTATTGACATTGGAGAGAAATGATGATTGTTGTGATTGGGAATGAAAATGTTTCTTTGTGTAGGTATACTTATCCTTGCCGAACTATCAGTCTCTTACCGAAGGTCACTGCGTGATAGCCCCTTTGCAGCACTATACTGCAGCTACTCTTCTGGATGAGGACATCTGGGAAGAAATCCAGGTCAGCAAAGCACTGCTATTTGTTACAGCTGTGAAGACAGCTCCTTTTCTGGCCACTTTTTAAAAATAATTTGGTTCATATATTAATATACTTATTATCAGTGACTGTTGCTTCTGATCCACAGCCATTTGGGGCCTTTGAGGTTGTCTAAGTTTTCTCTGCTTTTTATTCCAAATTTTGTGCTGGCACTATCTGTGGACCAAATGATCTCACTTCAAGGATTTGCCCATATCTGGAGTCCCATCCTTACTAAGTACATCAGAGTTCTCTAGCTGTACTCAGGGGAAAATGTAAAGGATAACATTTTCAAAAGCAAGAAAGTAACGTAAGCTATTAAATCTTATTGAAGGTCAAGTTCCAAAAAAGTAACCATGTTTGTCTAGTTCAGCAAAACAAATAAGGACTCTTATGGCAGTTTTAAACACTAATAAATTTATTTATCACATGAGCTTTCATGGGAGAAAATTCCACTTTGTCAGATGCTTGAAGATGGAGAACTTACAGAATGGGAGGAAAATAAATGCAGGGAAATGTAAGTCGTAGGATCAGGTTAGACTGTTAGTCTGTTGAAAGTCCGTGAGACTTAAGTGATTCTGAAAATTTTAGTCTTGATCTTTGTTTGCATTAATTTTTTTATCTTTTTATCGATTCTCTTTCATATGATAGTTTGGGTTATTTTTACTTTACTCTTCTTTTGGCTTCTATTTTATTGTTTATTCGTCTCATTTTTTCATTAGTTTCCCTTTTAAACTGAGTACTAGGATAAGCTTTGCACTCATTTCTTAAAAACGTACACCATCAGATTTCATATTACTAGTTTTTGTGACCAAAAATGTTATGTTAATAATACATTAATAAGTGCCTGGTGATAATGTATATCTTATAATGGTTGTGCCAGTTGTACAGATTCTAATGTTCACTGTGGCTTTTATGGATAAATTAAGCATTAATTTTGTCAAAATAATTATAATTCATAACGTTATATAGCTTTTTGTATTAAAGTTTTCCTTATGTAGTAAAACAGCATGATATTCTTTCTTATGTAGTAGATACTGGAATATGTTCCTTTATGGACAAGTGATATGTTCGATTCAGAACAGGTCACAGAGATTATTTTTATTTTTTCCTGACGTAAAAAAAAAAAAATCTAGTTATTTATGTGGAAGGGATTGTTTATGAAATAACCTTTTGAAGAATTTTCAGCTATTCATCTAAGTCATTAAAAACGGCATTTTATTTCAGCAGCTCAAGGGGTAAAACACTTGTTTTGTTGGTAAAGTAAATTGTTAATTGCATCCCTGTATTTTAGGAATACTTTCAGCTATTGGCATGTAATTTATAATGTCCTGAAAGTACTGTGAAGAGCTGGAAGGTCAAGTGATTCACCAATTTTCCAATCCTGGTAATAGGATTTTACATTCAGTGTGTTTCTCATTATCTTATTCCTTTGAGTTAGCTTGTAGCCCTAATATCTGAGATCCTCAAAACATTATGCATTTTTACAGTCCTTATGGCTATGTCTACACTAGCAAGTTAGTTCGAATTAAAGAAGCTTAATTCTAACTAATTTAAGCCATGGCTACACTAGGCTTTCATTAGTTCGAATTAAGGGCTTCCTTAATTCAAACTAATAAATTCAAATATGCTATTCGAACTAAGGGTTAATTCGAACTAGTTAGTTCGAATTAACCAATGTGGCCATGTTAGTTCGAACTAATTGCTTAGTTCAAACTAACCAGCCCATTGAACTCAATGCAATTCGCTAATTTGAACTAAGCGAGTGCCATTCATGGCACTTGCTTAGTTCAAACTAAATTTTGCTAGTTCGAATTAAGTTAATTTGAACTAACTAAAATTAGTTCGAATTAGTTAGTTCGAATTAACTAATTCGAACTAACTTTAGTAAGTGTAGACATAGCCAAAGACTGAAAAATGTTCTGGATAGGATTCAAGGGCACCTGGCTAGAGAATTTGGGAAAGATCAAGACTTCAGAAGAGTGACTACACTAGTCATTTCTTCCTTCTGAATAGTATGATCAAAAGTGCTAAAAAAAGGAAAATATCATGATTGCCCTTCAGAGAAATAAGTGTTTGGTTTCTGTACTCTTGCTTCTTCGATATAAAAATGGTAAAAGGAGATATTACTAAATGTAGAAAGATTTTATCATATGTAATGAAGTAGCTCAAAGGCCATCCATTAAGAAATAGGCATAGAAAACAGCCCTGGAACCATAAAATGCAACTTGTCTTATAAAAGATCTGCTTCTATTCACCTTCCATTCATTGACGTGGACGTCCTGTAAAACAGACATCCCACAGCTTAGTGACAGGTTGAATTTTAAGGCCCAAGAATTGAAGGACAGAAGACTGTGAGGGGAAAAAGTAATTTAAGTTGTAGGACAACTTCAAAACAGACTTCAGCGTGAACTGCAGAACTGGAATTCATATGCAAACTTGACACTATCACTTTGGGTTTGAATAGGGATTTGGAATGACTAGTTCACTACAAAAGGTAATTTCCCCTCTTTTAAAATTCTCACCTTCATATCAGTTGTTGTTAATGGCCCACATCCGCACAGTTTGAATTAAAACAACTTATTTGTTTTTCTGAAATAGACCAACTCTAACCCTCTGGAACTGTTTGAATTGACCTTATGACTCACCCTTCTCTGTATGTGTAACTATACCTAACATACTGCAGTTTTCATGCAGCTGAAGAAGTGGGTTATGCCCACGAAAACGTATGCGTTAAATAAATCCGTTAATCTTTAAAAGTGCCACAGGATTCCTAAAGTTACGGCAGTGTGACAGCTGTATTTTTCATATGTTTTTCAATGTAGTAGCAAATCATCTAACGAAAGACCCCTAGAAAAAGGCACAGCAGAGGTGGTTGTTATTTTATATACATTATCATTGCCCCCAAGTGCCCTAATCAGAATGGGATCCTATTATGCTAAGAGCAGTACAAAACACACAGGCTTCTCTAGCAAATCAAAGACAGAAAGGAGTGGAACAAGAGTTACAGTAATACACACACATTCATAAATTCCAAAGCCAGAAGGGACCATAGTGATCATTTAGTCTGACCTCCTGCATAAAAAGAGGTCATAAAACTTCTCCAAAATAATTCTTAGAGCATATATATTTTTAAAAAAACATCCTATCTTGTTATAAAAATTGTCAGTGATGGAGAAAGCACTACAACGCTTGGTAAATTGTTCCAATGACTGACTACTTGCCCTGTTAAAAATGTGCACCTTCCTTCTAGTCTGAATTTGTTTATCTTTATCTTTCAGTTATTTTGTCATGTTCTACATTTCTACTTACATAGGGTTCTGGAGGTAGTCACCGTGTCCCCCTCTGCATCCTCCTGCCTTCTGAACACACTGGTCTTGCTTAACAAATACTAATGGTACTCAAAGCTGCCAGTACCCTATCATCTGCATCTTGTAATTCAGATTAAATACTAAAAGATTAAACAGACTATTCGGGATGTGAATGAATTGACTCTGCAAACAGCCCCATAAGAGAAGTAGAAAGGTATTCTGTGGGATATACGGTAGTGCAGAAAATTAATCTTTGACATGTAGAATTGCCTAATTTGTATATGCAATCACAGTAATTTGCACATTCAGATTGGGAATGCAATTACATGTGATACATTAGAGGGAGATGAATGTCAGATCTGCTCTACAGATAAGTGAGTATGAACAAAAAAGTAATAATTATTTTTTTAAAAGACAAATTGCATATTAAGAAAGAAAAAATAGGTTGAGAATGGAACTGGACAGAGTTGACATAATTTGGCCAGACTGTCATACATTAAATTAGACTCTTTCCAAACAGGAAAGGAAAGGAAAGAACTCCTATTGCATGCAATATAAATTCCTTGAAAGTTTAAATTTCATATAGGAAGTAAAATCAATGTGGCAAAGGAGGAAAAAAAGGAAAAACAAAACCACAGTTGTAGAATGTGCTGAAAAAAATCAGAATTGTAAAGGAGAACAGTGACCTAATTGTTGGATAGGGATTTAAAGGAAGTGGACATAGGTAAAAAGTGTGTGAATGTTAAATACTTTATAACAAAGTAGCTTGGCTAACAATAACTATTACTGCACATATTTACTTACACACACACACACACACACACACACACACACACACACACACACACA
>ML685902.1:4113847-4137088 GCA_007922175.1 Pelusios castaneus
ACACACACACACACACACACACACACACACACACACACACACACACAAGTATACGTTGCAGTGTGATAACTAAACAAAACTTGTGTAACTTTAGGAAATAGTGCCAAGTCTGCAATAAAAAATAGGAAAATAAGAAGTATTTTCTTTCTTTGACCTAGATCTTTGCGTCTGGGAAAGCACTGAAGCAGGGTGACAATAACATTTGTAATGAGTATAAAAGTGTTAGAGTCTCTTAAACTTGGCAGTTCATCAGATCCAGATAACTTATGTATTATTATTATTTTTTTTTTAAATAATCTAATTGACTAGGTCAGAAGATGGGAAATGAAAAAGCTTTGGTAAACATTTTCACATGTTCATCAGAAGAAAGTTCATGAGGGCACAAAACGACCGAAAAAACCTTTAATGGAAGAAAAAAATAGAGATATTTAATTCGATACCAGCTTTGGAAGGAATGCAATTTCCTTCTTGTCAGTAGTTATGGAATAATCCTGCTATTGGAAATAGGCTGTATTCTGAGAAATTGAATGGCTTAGGAATGATCTCTGGAACAGCTGGTGATTAAAGATAGATGAGAGGAAGAAGTTTATGCATCACCAGTTCTCAAAGATTGATGAGAAAGAATAAGTGGACATTTTATATTTTAGACTTTTAGGGCTTTTCTATATGGCAAAGTTAGTGTGTGAAGTACAGCACACTAACTACTCTGTACTAACTCTCTGTGTGAACACTGTGCACTAGAAGTGTTTTTCTGAGCTTTGGATTAATACACTTTAAAGTGACTAAGCTAAACAGCATGAGAGCACTCAGTGTGTTCATGTGGGGAGTTGGGGCTTGTCTACATAGAGGAAAAAGCCTGCAGAGCTGGTGTTGACTAGCTACTTCGCACTAACTCCCAACATGGACACACTTTCCACATACTAAGCGTGTCTTTGTGCCTATTAACTCAGTGCACATTGGAAGTGTATTAAGCTAAGCTGCCTGAGGGCGTTCCTAGTGCCCAGTATTTGGGTCCATATGGGGAGTTAATCAAAGAATAGCTAGCATGCTTTAAATGCACACCCTATCTTAGAGCATGCTAACTGCCACATGCAATTAAGCCCTGAGAAAAACACTGTTTTCAGTGTTTGTGAAACCTGTTCATTGTTTGGAGCACATTTTAATGCAAGTGTCCCTCCCATTTATGATTATCTGGAGGACAACCACATTTCTCGTTTGTGACCGAAGAGTATACTGTGACAACTACAGTGATCACCTACATGGAAAAGTAAAGTTAGAAAAGTATTCAGTGTGGTTAGTTGTCTTCTTAATTCAGTTAGCTGTTAGAAATGAAGAGCAGTAGCTATTATCATGGGTGTTGGATGTTAGATAAACAAACAGGTTGTCCCTAAGGTGGATTGGGTCGAACATTACTCTTTATTGCCTGCTCGTTCCTTTCGACGTCTTGAGTGAGCAAGGAGGAGAGGGCATTACAACTCTTTTATTAAA
Organism: Pelusios castaneus; assembly: GCA_007922175.1. Classification (NCBI taxonomy): domain Eukaryota; kingdom Metazoa; phylum Chordata; order Testudines; family Pelomedusidae; genus Pelusios; species Pelusios castaneus. Next base: position 4,115,336 of record ML685902.1, read on the forward strand.
AACAGTGTGGAAATTCATACATAATTGACAACGTTCCATGGACCCTTATATGGTTACATCAACACCTATATAATGAATATTGATGGTTATATAATGCATATAATTATACCCGTCCTTGTTTATTGTTTACAGGTTTAGTCAATGGTGCGCAAGGCGTTAACTTTACAACATGTTACTTTTGTTACACCAATGCCTATAATATTACTGACCAACTGCTTCAGTCATATAAGTTAAATGAATCTGCATGTTTTATACCTTTATTCTGGCCTTAAGAGTTTTCAAAAGAAAAAAAATCCTTTCTTGAGAGCTCTTTTGTTAGTTTTAAGGGTCTTTATTCAGGAGAAAAGAGTCAATTTTAGTTATTAGCACTTTAGCAGCTGTTGCTGAATTCTGATTCCATTTCTTTTTAAGACAAGCTCACAAGGAGAAACAAAAGAAGGGTAAAAGATAAGAAAATGCAGCTTCTGTCTCTGTTGCTGGCCCCTTAGTTTCTGGAAATGACAAAATGTACAGTACATTTGCCTTGCCACACTAGGTGCACAGATGATTATGTGCTGCAGCAGAGAAAAGCAAGGTTACCTCTAAATATAACCTTCCCGTGGTACCGAGAGAATAGCCATTGAGTTCTGTAGTAGTTAGAACTCTTGTTGGAAACTCTATTTTATTTTTTGTCTTAACATTAGGATAAGTGAAATGAAAGCAAGTGTGTCAAGTTTGCAGATACTATTGAATTGGGAGAGCCAGTGGAGCCATTTAGGATACATCCCTCAAATCAGAAGCTTTTGGTCTGTTATAAAAGGCATCTTCAGCTCAGTGAGTGGGTAATAGAGAATAACTCCAAAAAGCAAAAGGGGGAGTATTCGCTATACATAAAAGTGGTGTGCAACACTACGGATGAGCAATTTTTATTCAAGTGACCCATTGGAGTAACTTTTATAGTATTTGCAACTATCTGTTTTTCATGAACGTCCACACAAGAGATTTTGTTGCATGCCACGTTGTAGCCCAGTGGAGGAACCCTCCAGATGCTCAGAGGCCTGGGGCTGAATGGTAGCATTTGTCTTAACCACCCCTTGTTCCCCCAAACTGCACCCCAGGGGGTAGGTTCATGTGGATTCACCAGATGCAGTCAAAGACCATTGAAAAGATGGATGACTTTTATTGAGTGCCAGGGTGAGTACCCCAAGCAAGCAAAGCAAAGTAATAAGTGGTGAGAGCTTATGTCTCTTCAGCAGCCGGGGACCCCTGATGACTGCAGACAACTCCGAGGAGGTTCCCAAGGCACCTTGGTCCTAGGTTGCCGAGGCAGTCTGGTCCATGGTCCTGTGGCAAAGTCCACAGATTCCCAGTGGCTATGCTAACATATAGCATTTCAGGAGAAGATGGGGTGATCAAGCCCGCTTTCCCTTCACATGCTCAGGCTCAAGGCTGAGGTAACTTGAAGGAACAAATTAAAAAAAAACAAAACATCACAGCCAAGCCTTGCAAAACAGCAAAAACAGCAGAACACCTAATTTCAGGCCCCAGCTGGTTCCCACAGGAATCTGGCTCCAGCTGGTGCTGGGCCTGAAGCCCTGCATCATTTCACAGCCAGGTCGCCCATGGAGGGGGGAGGTTGTGAATGCCATTGCTCTACCCATCTGTCACAAAGTCTTCCGCTTTGGTCCTCCACCCCTCTTTCCGCCAAGCACACACAATTCAGATTCAGTAATTCTGGCCCGGTAGCAGTATTCTTCCACTTGCAGCTCAGAGAAAGTACAGAGACAGATTCAAAAGTGTGCAGTCCCCACCACCAAATTTAAACCTCTGGGCCAAACCCGGCTGTCCTTACTCTAGCAAAACTCCCATGGATATAAAGTTATAAATGGGTTTCAAATCTGCTTCTGAATTCTACACCAGATAGGTTCCTAACATTAAAAAGTGCAATGCTGACAGAATACATATTGTATCTCTGTAGGTGTTATGTATTATGCTGCCTGGTTTGTGGGGCAATAGCTAGAAAATACTGCATCTCTGATTATAATTTAGTAATGGGTAAACATCAAAGGGATTGATCTGGATAAGCAACCTAAAGGTTTGGATTCTTAAGAAAGATCTCATCTAAATTATCCAATCCAATTTGGAAATTTTGTCAGGAAATACTGAGAGTGAAGCCTCTCTTGTACTTCCTTTTTATGGATGGGACAAAAATACCAAGAGCAAAAAAATGGCCTTTCTTGCTGGTTAGAACCTCTGATCTCATCAAGAACTATAGGGTGAACAATTGTGCATAAATGGGGGGAATAAAGTACATTAAAGGAGGGAGCAGTTTAAAATGATACAAAAATCTTTCTTTATCCTAACCTATGTGGTTGCGTCTCATTGTAACCTGTGGAATGGTAATTCAAGTAACAATGATGGAGCGGGTTAAAAAGTTTAGGATAATCTAAGACTGAAACTCAGAGGGGCTTTGGAATTTGATCCAACTCCTATTAAATTCAGGGGAAAGATTCCCATTGACTGTGGTAAGTTCCCATGATCATAATTGACTGTAATAATATCAGACCCTTACTACACAGTTGAGCAAATTTTTCTGACCCAAAGGTAACATTTTATACTTACGTTGTTTGAGGAAAAAAATGCAATAAATTGGCCAGGCACTTTGATTATATTTTAAATATTTATAAATAGTTTATCGATATTCATAGTGCTCTGCAAAGTGCATCTTTTGGCTAATTATAATTGCTGGTTGTTTTTCTTATGATGGCCTTCTATTAACTTTATCACATGTCCAGCTGCCAAAATAAAGCATGTATAAAAATCATTTAAATAATATGAAAGTGCATCAGTGGTTCCCAACCTTTTTGGCCTGAGGGCCACAGATATAATTTTCACAACCCTGAAGGGCCATAAGACTCTATTTGACTCCCCTTTTTCCCGCCCTCCCCCCCACGCTACTTCAAGCAACTATGTGGATGAGATCAATGAGGGAAAGTATTTAGCTATTCCAGAGCAACCATTAAAAAATATTTGGATCAGTTAAGAGTATTTTATGCGACTAGGTCTGAGCAGCAAAATGTTTTGTGATTGGACTGAAGAAAGAAAGTTTCACTCACTACTTTTCTGTCTTTAAAACAAAGTGTGAATTTGTCATCCACACTGTGGCCGCTGTATGCAGTTGCACTAGTCTATAGAAGCTGTAGAAGCTCCAGAGCAGGCCAGGGTATAACTTCCCTGGAACAGGCATCGCACTGGGCCACTTTAAATAGCCCTACACTTGACCCTTTCAAGTCCCAGTGTAGGGGACATTCCAGTGTGAGACTCCTAGCACGTAATGAAAGAAAATTTCCCACCATCTCCAAAATTAGTACTAGTTTACAAGGCAAATGGATTTCTGTCCCTGATGTTGCTTGCTAAGAGTTTTGAATAGCTATTCCCAGCTCTTGTAGAGTGATTTTCATTAGTAGATCTTAGTATTTTTCAAAGGAGATACATATCATTGTCTCCATTTTACAGATAATAGAATACAGAAGATTAGGGCTGGCCGGGACTTCAGGAGGTCATCTAGTGCGGATGGGGAAGCTGAGGCTCAGGGAGATGAAATGACTCACCCATGGTTATCCAGCAGGCCAATGGTCAAGCCGGGAAGAGAGCTTAGTCTCCTGAGTTCCAATCTAGTGCTCCATATACTCAATCATGTCCAGTTATGGTAATCTCAGTCCTTCGAGTCATCCTGGCTCTTCATTTCTAGAGTTAATTTCTCCATAGCAATGTTGTTCTTAGTGAAAAACTTGAACTTTTAGATCCTGAGTTTGGAGGCTTTAAACATTTCTAGTTATAATCCTTTTCTCTTACAGATGTTCAGAAAGGCCTTGGTAAAGATGTTTGAAGCCAAAGAATTGGATTGTGTCTTTCTAGAGACAAACATGAGTATAAAGAAACGGTATCATATGGTATATGAATGCATTCCTCTCCCAAAGGAACTGGGGGATATGGCTCCCATCTACTTTAAGGTATTTAAAAAGTGGTTAATCTTCAGTCAGCTGAATGGGTTTCCCATATTCCTTTTATTCTGATGTCTTGAGTATATCCGATGAAAAACCCCATCTTTTTTTGCCTATCAAGGTATAAGCCTTGGTGTTAGAATAGGTAGGGCCTATTAGCCCCCCTTCAGGAACTATAGCAGGGTTTGAACCTCTGTTTAGACAAGTGAGCCTGTGGAAGAGCTGTTCTGCTCTGTGCGGAGTTCTAGTATCTCACCCTATTAGAGTCTATAAAACCAAGAAACTGAATTATTTGCAAGGCTATAAAGGTTTGCAATATCATTAATTCCTGCAGCAGAAATTCAAAACTCAGAACATGGGGTTTAGGAAGTAAGTAAGAGAGGAAATGATTTGCAAATATTTTAACATGTGGGAATTTATAACATTTAGATGTATTCCAGTAGGGCCAAACCCTGTGATCACACCCACACTGAGGAAGTGGACTCCGCACCAGAGAGTCTAGGCAGGTGTGGAAGGAACACTACCTCCCCTTCACACTGCAGAGCTGCTATATGGCTGCTGCTGCAGCTCAGAGGCTGCCTGACCCTGCACACTGCCTGTGTCTCAGCTCTGTGGGGAACAATAGGCAGTGGATGTGCATGGTAGCAGCTCCAGTGCATGTCTCTGTTATCTTCTTCCCCCCGCCAGATCAGGTGGTCCCCACTGATGTCAGATTCAATTTCCATGCAGCACAGAACAGGGTGTGGGACCCTCTGTGCCTTCAGACATGGATAGTGACTCTTCTCTTGAGGTTTTTTTTTTTAAGTGTCCTTAGAATGAAGTCTCCTTTTGCTTTGTTTTCAACAACGTGTAACAGTTAATATGACGAGTGCAGACACAGTAACTTACTTTCACCACATGTGAAATTTTTCACCTGATTGGTTCAATCAAATATCAAACTAGATGCTAGTAAACCTTTCTTTTCCTTTAAATACTAAGAGGAAGATGATGTATAAGATCTAATACAGAGTTATGTGAACATGACTCACTTTCTTTCCAGTATTTCCACTATTAAAATACATGGCAATTGACATTTAAAATGTAGGTCTATTAGATTCCATTTCCATATGATGAGGGCAGACACATAGCATTATAAGACTTTGAATGCCAGTAGTCTTCTATACTAGAGTCTACTGCAGAAAAGATCAGTAAAATTTAATTAATTCATGTGGCTTATTGTGAGCATGGTGATAGGAAAGTATGACTTATGCGTTTTTAATTCTCTATTAAATTGAAAAATCTAGTTAAAATTGTGTTAAACAAAAGTTGGGTTGCAGTTATAAAACAAAAAAGTAAAAGTATGTGAATATTACGAACTATTTCTATAAAAAGTGCAGACATTTTACCAAAAATAAAGTTGTTTCTCAGCAGAGAAATTAGTGGCATTCACATTGTGCATAGTGTTCCTTATAATTCACTTTATTACATTACATTTTACACTTCTGTGATCTGCTGTGTGTGGAACTGTTTTCATATTTAAATACAATGCTTCTGCAGAAAGCTATACTGGAATCTGATGAAGAGTGGTCCATGAACAAAAAGTTAATTGATCTTTCTTCAAAAGATGTCAGGAAGTCGGTAAGTACTGAAGCTCATTTAACATGAAATTTTTGTATTTTAAGATCAGTCAACGCAAACACACATGCACTCTGTGTGGTGTTAGAAACACATATAATCTATTGTGCTACTATGTAATGGTATGTAGAATGTCATGTATATAATTTCGACAGCAGGTAGCAGTTTGTGCAGGAGAAAATAAGATGGAGTCTGCAGATGAGAACTCAATTTAAGACTACTTTTGAGGCAGGCCGGTTTTTAGATTAGTCACCTTGAAGGTGTCCCTTTAAAAGAGGAAAGTGTATCTAAGCATGAAATGTTACACAGTTGAGTAACTTTAATATTTTCATTTCTGTAAGCTCACTTGAGCCTGCTTATATCTTACATCTTTCCAGAGCTCTCTGTAGCCATTCTTAGTTTCAGAAGGTATTCTGTCTGCTTCATTAGGTACCTTGTCAATTCCTGACAAAACAGCTGTCTCTCCACTATTTTCTTTAACACAGTTGTCTCTTCTCCTGTTAAAAGCCATTCATATTTTTTATTCTGTTATTTCTTCTGTGTTATGCTGATACTATGGATTTTGTGTGATTTCATTAGGCCATGCTATTTTAATTCATCATATCCATTGATTTGGCTTTTTATTTCTTAATCCATCTCTTAGCATTACCAACTCCATGTTTCATAGAATTGTTTACGACGCAGAATCTGCTTGGTGATCTTATCACGGTTCTTTGTTTTCTTGAGGTGTCATACTGCAGGAAGGTTGCCACAAATTGTAGACTTAGTGTACAGTGGTTGGTTGTTTCCATCTTTCTGACTGCCATTCTGGCTCCTTATCTTGATTCACCTTCCTTTTACTCCATTTAAGCGACCCAGAACGTATTATTCATTATTTAGATAGAGGTTTAAGTGTGCATGGTTTTTGGAGAGTGGCAGCTGGCAAAACTTACAATCTAAAACAGATCTTGCAATTCTTTATTTGATTCCGTTTGTTTATTCAGCAGATCTGTCCAGCAGCATATTTATTTTGCTCAGGCTGATTTAAACATGCTTTATCAACTGTAGATCATGCATGAGGAGACTTTACTCGACAGTACACTGTATACTGATGTGACAGGCTGCTCCCCAGTTCCAGTCTGGGATGCAGTTGTGACTCCAAAAATCCCACTTCTGAACCCCAATTCACCCCACCCAGCCAGATAATCACTCACTCCTGAATCAGTCCACGCCAGCCTCTGCGTGTAATCAGTCCCAAGCAGTGGACATGTGATTTCCAGCCACACCGGAGACAGTCCCCCAAGCAAGCATCACCAGCCCCCAGACTCTATACTGGGAGCTACTGCCTTATGGAGATTGGGACCCACCCCAATCACTGTGGACTCATGTCCATCCATATAACAAAGATATGGATAGGCCCAGCCACTCAGATCCACCCCTCCTAAAGTCCGCACAGCTTTAGGTAAAACAAACACTAGTTTATTGATTAAAAAATGATTTTGAGTGAGTATATAGCAAATCAATGCCCATTCGTTTTAATAAAGCAGACAGAAGAGACCACAAGTGAAATAAAAGTTATAAAACACATGCTACTCTACTAACACTATTCCAAGGTTACACTTTAGTCTATTCTCCTCATTCTTACCCTGAAGACTGGCTGTTTGATGGTTTTCAGCCAGTCTAGGCCCTTCTGGCCATGTGTTTAGGCCCCATAGGTTGCAGTTGCTGCTCAGAAGTGTCTTCTCTGGCCCCAGCCAGCCTTTTTTCTTCCCCATTGTCTGTGTTTTTTTTTTTTTTTTTTTTTAAATCTCCTCTCAGTCCCTCCCCTTCTGTGCTGCTTGTTGTGTGAGTCCCTCTGTCTAACCTAGGCTAGGTAGGTGTATTTCCATTGCTTTTGTCAAGGAACTGTCCAGCTTCTCTCTCTCTCAAACTGCTGGAAAACAACTTGGTTTGTCCCCATGCCCCCTGAGCTATGAAACCTGCTTTACATGGGTAAACATATATATCACTATTGGAGACATGGCAATATGGTAATTACGTAGAAGAATATGGTATGAGCATTCATAGAGGAACCTTGTCTGGTACCTTTGGCATCAAATCACACAATTTACATTGCAAAAGTGAACAGAAAAGTTACACTGATCATATCCTAGGGTGACAACCTAGGGTAAAATCCTGGCACCATTGAAATTAATGGCAAAACACCCCTAAAGTTTATCAAGTCCTTTAGAACCTAGTGTCTAGAAAATTGTTTTTTTTTAATAAGCCATGATTTTAGCTGGGATGATTTTCTTTGTCTCCCCATTACACTTTCCTCCTTCTTGGTATCTTGTATCTAAGATTGTAATTGTTCAATATGTCAAGAGTACATTTTAATTTTTTTTGTCATCTTGCTCATGCTCTTCTCCCATTAGATTAAAATCCTTAATGTCCTTATTATTGATTATAGCTCTACAATGTTAGATTATAGTTATTTATCTTTTTCCAGTCATTAGTTTATGGTATACTATTAAGAATGAGAATGACAAACTTTGCGTAATTTCTTGGAGCAGGAGATTGATAATCGAAAGAACCAAGTGCATACGTCTAAACACTGCATTGTCTCCCTGTTCTGTGATATCTGTACATATGAAGCCAAGAGTCGGTTGTTATTGGTGGATCTACTTATACTGCACTGGATGTTCACATGTAAATTGTTTCAACTATAACCTTAATAGATTTTCAGTGGATTCAGATGTTGTTTAACAATCTTATCATCGTTCTTCCCAGCTACTCTTCATAATTCAGCTGTTAAAACAGTATTTTCCTTATTTCCATTCTATTGTAAAATGAGTCTCTGTGCTCTGGAATACTTTTTATCAGTATCTCATATATTTTTACTTCTTTCTTTGCGTGGCTTATCAGTGGTGCAGAACCATGAATAAATCTCTACCTATACTGTTTGGACTTGTGTTCTTTTTAAAATCTTCCACATTTCCATATCCCATTTACTGTCTTAAACTAAAGATATCCAAGATAAAGTAATCCTCTTTCCTTCTTATACCTTCTCCTCTACTTTGACAACTCCCCTGTCTTCTGTTATCTCTAGGTTTGTGTCTTCATTTCCTCTCTGTTCACCTTTTTCCACAAATACATTTTTCATCAAAACTTCTTCCTCTAAAACACCTCTAAAATTTATCCCTCCCTCCACCTCTGTTGCTGAAACATTTGAGCCATTCCTTAATGATCAGGTATTTTAGTAATAAGGGTTGCTTCCTCTGTGTCCACTAAGCCAATGACCTTTCAAAGAAGGAAATCAGGTTGGTTTGGCAATATTTGTTCTTCTTAAATCCCTGCTGGCTATTCCTTATAACCCTATTATCCTGTAGGTCTTAAAGATTTATTGTTTAATCAGTTGTTTACATTACACTAACCATATAATTTCACTTAGTAATAGCTGTACCAAATCTGTAATTTGTGGTTGTGCTAGAATAGCCCTGATTCAGGATTGGGCCTGAAGACACAATCTGGCCCTTAGCTTGAAAGCTGTTTGAGTCAGGAACCTTACAATCTTTTTTGCAAAGCACAATGCACGACAATGGCACTATATAAATCACCACTTAATATGACTTCAACTTGAATTTTCTGGTTTTCTTGTCCTAGACACCAGAAAAATGCAACCATGGAAGCCAACCACTTTTTGCATTTAATTTTCCCAATTCAAGTAAATCCAAACACATTTTCATTTCTAATTTCTCATAGCTTCTGTACTAACTTCCAGTGTAGTTCTAGGTACAGGTTGTGCAGATTGTTTCTTTAGACAGCTATCAAAACCCAGAGTTTTTAGAATTCTGTACTCCTACATCACAAAATCAGTGCCATGGCCAGTAGGTTCTAAAGCTGTGGGAATATGGACCTACTTTTCATTTTTTTATAGTATAATGCAGAGTATACTGCTTTATTCTGGTCAACAACTTTTTGTTCTATTGTGTATCACAGTGGGCCATATGGTATCATATGTGAGTTGCTATGCCTACATCTGTGTGTCCAAAGAGCTATATTATTCCTAGAAACACAGACAGGGCAGGTCTCAAGAGTTACTTTATAATCATTTATGCTGTCTCCACCCATTGTTTTAAGCTTGTAGCTGTGGAAATACTTTGGTCTGTTACGTATTGATAACGTTCAGTGAGGTTTTGAGGGCTCATTGAAAAGTTATATATATTTTTTTTAAGTAAAGATGAGTTCCAAGAATATGGTGAAACAAAAAAAGAACTGAAGAATTTATGCATACATTCTACAAAATAAGTAGCAGGGGGAAAAGGGCAAGTCCTATTGGTCTTTCTTTTATTTAACATAATATAAGTACATTAAATTTAATTCTTAATATTATAATGTGAATAACAAGCAAATATAAAAAAAGTTCTTACCTACCCAGAGAATTTTACAATCTAAAGTCAGAGAGAAAGCACAGATCCTTATGGGATTGGGAGAGTGGAAGGACAAAGGCTTATAAAAGGATGAGGAGATCAATTCTTGAGGGTGAAGTTTTACTTGAAGAGCAGCAGGTATAAGTCAGATCTCCTATAAATGATCTATAGATCTCCTATAAATGTGAACAAATCCTTTTCAATACAGAACTTTCAGCTACTGTATAGTTTTCCTGGAGGCAGATCTGTAGTGATAGGATGCTACTAGGTACCTCTGTATACTGTTCCTGGGACAAGCTCCCTAGCACCCACCATCTTGATTCCAGAAAAATTCTCCATTGTTGCTTCCATTCTCTGTGCAGCTAAGGAACAGACGGGACCTTGGTGCATCCTTGTTGGTTATGGAACATTGTTTTCATTTACTTAAACCATGGAGATGAGAAAATTTTACTTAGAAGCATCCTCATACCTATTACAAAACAATCAACCAATATATCAAAACTTTGTTGCATTTTCTAGATACAAATCTAAATCTCAAGGATATTTGTTTCCCCTTTTCTCTCTCCTGGCATTCCCATTTCCTCTCTCCTGTTATTCCTCTCTGATAACTACACACAAAATTGGATATGGGAGTTCAGTGCCGGAACAGTTTGTAAAACAAATTGAAGTGTAAGTTACAAATAATTCAGGAAGGGTTTGTCAGCATACCCACACTGCAGGTTTAGTTGTGTACATTGCTGATCCATTTAAGTACTGAAGTATAAACACATGCTGTTAATTTGCATATCAGTAACCAGAGACAGCTTCATGAGTTCACAGTTTCTGTGTAGGGCTCATCCTACACATAGAGGACTATATTGAGCTCTGATGTTGTTGGATGTAGTTTCCACAGAAGTCAATTGGAGTTGTGCCTGTTGACCTCATAACTGAATTTGACCTGGTAGGTGGAAAAGAAATAAGGAGCCTCTGAGTTTGTCTTTTGACCTTGCATTGGAAGGTTCTTGGTCCTGTTTATCATGAACAGAAGGCTTCGAGATGTAGGCTAAAAGACTATACTTCCCTACATCATTTTTGGTGCTTTAAGGGGCAGCTGTCAACTTGTTTTTTTAAAGTCGATGTCAGTGCAGGCGTATATTCAGTATTCAAATATTCGAGTTTCTGATAGCTCCCTTTGAATGATTTGTCTTAAATATTTTTTAAAAAATGTCTTTAAAACATTAGCAGGGTTTTTCTGTTCTCTTCATCTTTAGAAAGTGTTTTAGGCAGGCCTGGAAATAAGAACACTATTGTATTTGAATAAATTACTTAATCAAAACTTTTCTTTTAATTTGAGTCTCTTATTAAAGGATATCTAGCAGAAACGGAGGATAACACAGATAACTGAAATAGTTCAGACTTCTAAAGAATGTGTAATAAAGATTGCAAGCAACAACAGTTGCTAAATGTTATAATGTAGTCCTGTAAACTATAGGACACAGAGCCATCTTAAAAAAGTCACACAGCATTATCGCACATAAATGTCCTGTTTCACTAATTATCAAAATCATGTCCTCACCCAAAACTTCTCCAAACCTACCAAGAGAGAAGAACTGTATTTAACCTTTTGGAGCTGTTTTCAAGTAAGACAGAGTAACCACTTTTTCCCTCTTCCTCATTCTTTACTTAATAGCTTTAAGCCTGACTTTAAATGCTTCCCTATAAACGTATGTTATAAAATAAATTAACTTGCCTCTTCCATGTGAATTCTTAGCCTTTTAAAGATAGAACTGTGTTCTATATCATTTTTATTTGAAAGCACTTCATAAAACAGCATCCATGGTAGTGGATCGGAACATTTGGCCAGGAACAGAGGACATACTTGTGAGTTTGAGACACAATAACTCCTACCATCTATGCAGGCACATGTTCAGCAATCAGCAGAGAAAAAAGAGTTTGCTTTCATGAAGCAGCAATACTCCACTTGTGACACCATAGCAAATAATGAATCTTTCAAGGGCACCTCCCCTTCCTCTCGCTTTTAGTGGTATCTCTTGGTGGCTGGCCAGTTCATTGTGGACTCAGAGAACTATGAAAATCTCCCATTCAGCATGTTAGTCTGTAACTTCCACTAATGCACTGTGTAGTCAGACTGTTCAGCCCTGTATCCCTGCGTTTGTGTTTCCTACATTTGTGTTTCCTGTGTATCTTTTTCAAAGCATCAAAATGGCCACCAACAAGGCTGTTTGACTAAAATCTGGGGCATTTGTTTTTCCCCCGTCATACACTTCACTCCTGAAAATAATTTAATTTGCAGTCTTCTTACATTTTGCCTCATTTGACACAACCATAGTCCAGAAGACAAGGAAATCTCTGATGTTGATTCTTTCTTTATACCTATATCTCTCTAGTGCCAGTCTCCTCTCCATCCCTTCAGTCTCACCACATTGGATGTTATACTCTTCTCTGCTGGTCCTGCCATCTGGATTCAACCTTCCTGAATCACTTCATATCATAATCTCTCTCTCTGTTTTCTAACATCTCTTCCAGTTCCTGTATCCAGTTCTTTTCCCTTGCCTTTTTAATTTTAATTCTGCATCTAGATTATTTAACTGTATAGCAACATTTTTGTGAAGCCATTTGTATGACAGATGCAGAACAATATACATACATCTGTAGAGTATTTTGGAGCAAGCCTTGTAGCTTGGCTCATCACACTTTGGGCTGTGAAGCCCACCTCCATCCCTAGGCTTCAGAGCTTGAGTTAGAATCCAATAGGCAACTTCAAAGCACTGTGTATAATAACTATGAGCCCACTACCCAGAGGCAGACTGCTAGGATGGTTCCAAAATTGTGTGTAGATATGCCTATAAGGTCCTGATACTGCAAATACATACGTGCATATTTAACTTCACTAACATTGACAACAGAGTCTTGTGGCACTTTTAAAGACTAACAGATTTATTAATTGCATGAGCTTTCGTGGGAGAAAATCCCACTTCGTCAGACGCTTTGAAGATCTGAACATCTGACGAAGTGGGATTTTCTCCCACGAAAGCTCATGCAATTAATAAATCTGTTAGTCTTTAAAAGTGCCACAAGACTCTGTTGTCTTTCTACAATAGACTAACACGGCTACCCCTTTGGAATTTCACTAACATTGTTAGTCCCATTGAGGTGCCTAAGTCTTTGCAGGATCAGGGCCAAAATATCTTCCGTGTTAATACTGACCACCAACTCTAAAACAGCTCTCACTTCTAATAAATTGTGGGGAGCCTTGATTAGTAACAGCAGTTCTTTTGCAAGTACAATGTATTAAATTATCTTAAATGCATGTTTTTTCTGTGTGTTTAGGTTCCTAGAGGCTTGCCCTACTTCTCTGTGGACTTTGGCCTTCAAGGAGGCTTTGCTCATGTAATTGAAGATCAATTTAAGTTCCCACATTATTTTGGAAAGGTATTGTCATGTACAAGACCAAAGACCCAATCGTGTATTTAATTTTTTGTCTCAGTAGTTAAATCAGACATCACCAACACTGAGTTATTTAACATACTTCATCACAGTTTAATAGATGACAATAGATTTTCTACGTAGTGCATTGGGATTTAAGCCACATATGTGAGAACCAAAGGCTAATTGAGGGAGTCTTACCAAGCTTTGGGGTTGACTGACTGATAACCACCTTCTTCCTCAATGGTATTGGATCCATGTTGTTAATTGAAAGAAATGTGACTCAATCTCAGTTATATACATTTTAATAAACTATTAAACAAAAATAAAATCAAGAGAACTTCATCAAAGCTAAGCTAGCGTTCATACTACTACGCTAAGAATAAAGCACTGCAACTATAAAATCAAGGTCAAACAACAAGTTGGTCTCAATATTGGAGTGGATTCAAATGATCAAATTACTTAATTTATTAGATTAATACAACAAATAATCAATCTTTATAAATTCTAAGAATGAATCTAAGGAGTTGGCTGACCCTTTGGTTATAAACCTGAACTCAAGAATTTCACCCAAGTCAACTGAAGCTATAATGGGAACCTGATTGATATTTTGATGATAAAACTAAATTATCTAATGTTAATGTAAATTATCTAATAGCCTGTAAACCAATTACAAAGCTTTCTCATTAGATTATAATTCTAGAGTAGTGGTACTGCCTTAATCCCCCAAAATTTAACAAAAATATTTTGTTAGTCTGTATCATAGCACTTTGATAAGCAGAAATTAAACAATTTAGTACCCAAGCTTACATGACAATTTAAGTGTTTTAGGAATAAGATACTTAAAATAACAGGGTTTCACAAAGCCTTCCACTCTTGGAGTCTCAATGATTCTCATGGAGTAGGAACTGAAACTGAGGACAAGGTCCAGATGGTGATCTTACTGGCACAGCACTTCTCTCTAGCAGGTCTTCAGGTACAGACTAGCTAAGAGCTGGAGTAGTCTGTTAGTCTTGATCTCTTGATCTCTTCTCTCCAAGGTAAACAGTCTCAGAATTTCTGGAATGTTAGTCTTCCATCAGGTGGCTCAGTACCTGAAAATTGAGCTACACAAACTCTGTCTTGCAAAGCCTCCATTCAAGTCCTTTGGGCAAATTAAGTGTGAGGCTACCCTTGAGACATGCAATTTGCTCCCACCACATCCAGGGATTCTCAAACTGGGGATCGTGACCACTCAGGGGGTCACAAGCTGTCAGCCCCCCCGCACACCTTTAATGGTGGCATCACATGGGCTGGGGGTCATCACTTTTGCAGGAGGACATCACAGCCTGAAATATTTCCAGAAGAGGCCTCAGCAAAAAAAATTGGAGAACTCCTGATTTGACCATCCTCAGCTAGCTTCACTTTTGGGGAAAAATACCACTTAAGTCAGTCATTTTAAAAAAAAATAAAAAAAAATTCAGTGTCTGCATACTACAGAGACTGCCAGAGTATCAGAAATACAGAGCACAGAATCATTTTTGAGAAGATTGACATGGTTTTGTCCAGGTAAAACGTCTTGAGATGACATTGTTACAGAAAAGTCTATCCAAAACCCTATCAAGGTACTGATTAAGAAGTCTTAGGACCAGCAAGCCACTTAGCATTCAATTAACATGACCAGATCTTGTCATTCTTTTCACAAACAAGACAATTTAATAATCTTTATATTTAGGAACTGGATCATAAGTCAAACAGCTTGTCTTTGAAAGTTTCATCTTGATAGAGGAAAAATGCCTTTAAGAACTTCTCAAGATGAAATCCATTTAAGAAATAAAAAGAATTAGTTTGTATAACTTCTGTACTTCCATTCTGTTTCTCTCACACATAAGTGCTAATATAGTAGGTAGTTAAATCCCTGCACGCAGCATACTGAGAATGTACCCCATAAACTACGAATTGCAATAAGCGCGTACGTTTTTTATTAAGCCACAGTAATAATTTCTTGGAAGATTCAGTAATGAAAAACCAGACAATAAGTGGACTTGGGGAATAATTTAATCTTTTTTCAAATAGAGCTACGAACAGACTGGGGAGCCTGTGACTTTCTGGGCTTTTGTCTACATAAATCACCAACCTACTAATACACCCACAAAGCACTAGAGTAGTATGATTCTTGGAGAGTGCCTTTTCAGTGCAGTACCTAAGAGATTGTTGGTTGAGTCATCCATCTGATAAGCTGAATGTCTTCCATATTTTGGAGAGTTTTCAGGCTTTCAGAATTTAATTTCTTTAAATAGTATATTTAGCTATGTTCAGGTTTTCATTCTTTCAGTTGACTATGAAGTGGGGTTGTACTTGAGCTGGTTCCAACAGGGCCAGCCTTAGGGAAAATGGCACCCTGGGCAAACTTGTATTTTGGCACCCCTGACCTCCTGGGCCCTGCTGCTTCTCTGGTTTCCCGATGCAGACACCCTCCCTCCCCCTCCTCCCATCCCCACTGCCTCTCTGGGCTCCCCACTCCACACATATCCCTAACATTGCCCCAGGCCCCTACTGCCTCCCCAAACCTCCTATTGTCCCCCCTTACCGTCTCCCTGTCCATCTCCCCTAGCCCTTTCTAGCTCCATATTATCACCCCTGGGCCCCACTGCCTCTCCTCCATTGCTCTGAGCTCCCTTCCACGAGCTTTGCACCTCAGATATGCCCCGCTTCTTGCCTCTTGCCCATGATGTGTCTTCCACCTCCAACCACGGTGCCCTGGGCAGTTGCCCACTGGTAAGACTGGCCCATGGTCCCAGGATATTTGAGACACATGGTGGGTGGGTGACATTTGAGGAAAATAGTAACAGAGACGATATTATGAAATGCATATATTCTCCTTCGAGAGGAGTCCCCGTGGGTGCTCCACCTAAGGTGATGGCGCGCGCCGAGCCCACTAGCGGGAGATTTGAAAAGTAGTCACCGTTGGAGCCGCGCGCGCGAGACAGCTGTCTCGCGGCGTCCCCGGCTATTATTAGAACGCACGGCTCCAACCGCCCATTCCCTTCTCTACCGCCGGAGACACTAGTAGGGAACAAATCCCCTCAGCTTAACTGTCCCCTCAGGCTAGGTTTTTGATGTTAAGGACCTAGAATTCACTTTTAATTAATTTCTTTTAACGTGGTTAACAGTCTCGTTTAAAAAAAAAAAAAAAAAGCCTCGCACTTTAAAATGCCGGCTTCGCCCGGCTTTAAACGCTGCGAGCAATGCCGGGACGCTATACCGGCTTCAGACGGCCATGCCGTCTGTATTAAATGCCTAGGTGAGGGACATATATCAGACAAATGTCCCCACTGCAGGAACCTGAGCTCCAGGGCCAAAAAGGACAGGGACCTGAGAGTGAAATTAATGTTAATGGAGAAGTCCCTAAGACCTTCGCCTGAACCAGGTCGTGGACTATCTCTCTCCCCGACCCAGCACCTGGGGAAGAGACACCATTCACCCCCACAGGGAGAGCAGAAGAGAAGGAAGCAGCTCTCTGCCTCACCGGGGAGGATAAGTGCCAAAGAGGCTTCAGGCTCCTCAGGCACAAAAAGCGGCTTGGAAGAAAAAAAGAAAGCCGCGGCTGCTAGTAGCAGCTCTGACCGGCAGGACAAAATGCCCGAGACCCAGAGGGCAGTCCCAGGACCGGCACCGTCAAAAGCCTCAGCACTGCAGGGAGGCTCGGCACCGAATGATAACAGGAGCCTGGAACCAGAGGCGGCAGACCGCCCGGAGCCGCAGGCTCCCGTTCCGAAGCCAGATCAGCTGGAGCTGACTCAGCAAGCTGCAACCACGGCGCCGCAGCCTTCAGCACCGTGGACAGCTCCTCAGCAGGCTCCCTCGGCACCGGGTCCTGCAAGGAAGAGAACACAAAAGAAAAAGCATGCTGTAATAGGAAGGGAGGGCTCTCCCTCTCCCAGCCTGATTACAAATTATGTCAGAAAGGCACAGCACCAACAGACCTCTTCTCCACCGGACTCCTCAAGTGACGGGGAGGCAGGAGGGGATATACATCCCTATGATCCTTTTTATGGACAGGGATTCATGATGCCCTATCACGAGAGAGCACCATACTCATACTATGATCCAAGCTGGTATGGTCCTCGGCCAGTTTACCCTCCTGCCTGGCTGTATCATCATAGACAACTGACCCAGACATTCCTTAAGACACAAGACAGAGATCCGCGATACACAGGGGAGGAAATGGTTAACTCTCCTCCATCACAATCACAGGAGGACGATGATCAGGGGGAGGATACTTACCTGCTCTCACCCCAGGAAGTATCCCCTGTGGTAGACGATCTCATCATTCCGTCAACGTCAGCACAGTCATCGGATGAAACTAGACAGTTCCAAGACTTATTTAGGAGAGTGGCAGAATCCTTGGAGATTTCATCCCAGGAACTTCTTGAGTCCCAGCACAAGTTGCTCAGTATTATGAATACAAAACCTTCAACAAGACTGGCACTACCTATGAACAATGCCCTGATAGAGCCAGCAGAGGTAATTTGGCAGAGTCCTGCGTCAGCCCCTCCGACTAACAAGAGGGCAGACAGGAGGTATTATATCTCGGCCAAGGATTCAGAGTACTTGTTTACTCACCCTGCACCGAATTCACTAGTGGTGGAAGCAGCCAGTAGAAGAAATAGACAGCAATATAACAAAATTGCACCACACAATAAGGAAGATAAAAAATTGGATTTATTTGGAAAAAAAAGTGTATACATCCTCCTCCTTGCAGATGAGGATTTCAAATTACACCGCATTACTTTCAAATTATAACCATGCAAATTATTTGAAATTAGCGGATTTCATTGATGACATCCCAGAAGCTAAGAGGAAGCAGTTCCACTCCATAATCAGAGAGGGCCAACTGATATCGCGTACGGCTCTACAGGCGGCCTTAGACACAGCAGATACGGCAGCGAGAGCCATGGCCACAGGAGTGGTCATGAGAAGATCAGCCTGGCTTCATTCGGCTGACCTTCCTCGCCAGTTGCAGACCACGATCGAGGATCTTCCTTTCGACAGGAGGCAGCTCTTCTACGAAAAAACAAATGAGACAATGCACTCCTCAAAGGACGATAGTGCCACGCTAAAGAATTTCGGCATCTACCCCAATATGACGAGGACCCGGTCACAACGGTACCAACCATACTATCCGAGATTCCAGTATAACTATACCAGACAGAATTTTAGGACACAAGACTCCTCAAGGGGCAGATACCGCACTCAACGACGCAGGCAAAGCAGGGGGCAGCATACCACATCGCAGAACCCCCCAAACAAGCCGCAATTTTGAAACATTGGTCGAGGGATCGTTAAACATCGACGAAGATCAGAGGCAGGTAATCAATTTTCAACATCAACTGAAGGCCTTCTACCACGAATGGAAGTCCATTACATCGGACAAATGGGTACTGGAGATTGTCAGCACAGGGTACACCATTCCATTCAAGACACCTCCAACCCACAATTCCCCTTCCCCGTCCCTATTCAGGGACACACCTCACGAACAATTGCTCCAACAAGAAGTACAGCGACTATTACAACTAGGAGCAATAGAGGAAGTCCCAGGCCAACACAAGGGCAAGGGCTTCTATTCCCCCTACTTCCTCATAAAGAAAAAATCAGGAGGATGGAGACCTATCCTCGATCTCAGAAGGCTGAACAAGTTCATTACATACCAAAGATTCCGGATGAATACACTAACGTCCATTATTCCTGCCTTGGACCTAAACGATTGGTTTACATCCCTCGACCTCCAAGACGCATATTTTCATATCCCAATACACCCATCTCACCGAAGGTTTTTGAGATTTATAGTCAGGGACACGCATTATCAGTATGCGGTCCTACCTTTCGGCCTTTCAACGGCCCCAAGGACATTTTCAAAACTGTTCTCGGTAGTAGCTGCCTGTTTAAGGAAACAAGGCATCATGCTGTTCCCTTACTTGGACGACTGCCTCCTGAGGGCAGGCTCTCCACAAAAGGCATTGCACGACCTACAACGGACTGTTCGGCTTTTCAAGACATTGGGACTCCTCATCAATTGGTCGAAATCAATTACGACACCGGCTCAGATCATAGATTTCATTGGGGCAAGGTTAGATTCTCAAACTGCAAGAGCCTTTCTTCCCCACGACAGATACGTGGCAATCAATACCCTCGTAGACACCATATGCAATGCCCCTACAGTGGACGCTCTCACATGTATGAGACTCTTAGGCCACATGGCAGCCACGACAACGGTGGTCGCGAATGCTCGCCTTTACATGAGGACATTTCAACTCTGGTTTTCAAGACTCTTCAAACCTCACCGACATCCATGCCACAAAGAATTTGCCGTACCAAGGACCATAAAACAATCCCTGGAATGGTGGAAGTCACCGACAAACCTTCTTACAGGGGTTCCCTTTCACCAGAAGACACCCACAGTATGGATGGCGACAGACGCCTCCCTCCTGGGTTGGGGAGCATGCCTTGGCACCGATACGGCACAAGGAAAGTGGTCCATGTGGGAGTCCCGCCTGCACATCAACATTCTGGAGTTAAGGGCAGTTTGCAGAGCGTGTGTATACTTCCTCCGGAACATCAAAAATACCCACACAAAGATTATGACAGACAACGTAGCCTGTATGTACTATATAAACAGACAGGGTGGGGCAAGATCCCCTTCTCTCTGTGTGGAGGCTATGAAACTCTGGAAATGGTGTGTGATCCACAAAGTGACCATATCAGCGACGTATCTACCAGGAAATCGAAACACAATAGCAGACAGACTCAGCAGATCATTCCCCATAGATCACGAATGGGAGCTGAGCCAGACAGTGTGGGACACTATCTGTCAACGCTGGGGCCACCCAGTGATGGATCTTTTCGCCACATTCCAAAATCGAAAGTGCCACCAGTTTTGCTCCAGAGCAGGAATCGGCACGACATCACAAGGAGATGCATTTCTCCTCTCCTGGTCAGTAGGCCTGCTATATGCCTTTCCTCCGCTACCACTCATACAAAGGACCCTAATCAAGATAAGACAAGATCGGGCAACAGTGATCATGATAGCCCCGGCATGGCCACGGCGACCATGGTTCACTCTCCTTTTACAAATGTCCGCTCAACCGCCGATGCCTCTTCCTCTCAGACGGGACTTGCTGTCGCAGAACAGCGGCCAGACCCTGCACCAGAACATTCAAAAACTACACCTCACGGCATGGCTGCTCCATGGTTCTCGCAAACTGAGCTAGAATGCTCGGAACCAGTTAGAGAGGTGCTATTAAATAGCAGAAAAGCATCGACTAGACGCACTTATCTGATGAAATGGAGGAGGTTCATCGAGTGGTGTGTACCAAAGGGCATTGAACCGTTCCACGTCTCGGTCCCAATTATACTAGAATACTTACTCCTTCTAAAAAAATCAGAATTGGCAAATAGCACTATAAAGGTTCACCTGGCAGCTATCTCAACTTTCCATTCCGGTACGGAAAGCGGAACTATCTTCTCGAATCCCTTGGTGAAGAGGTTCATGGCAGGTTTGATGAACCTCTACCCTGAGGTAAAGCTACCACCTCCGAGCTGGGACCTCCCGCTGGTCCTTCAATCACTTACGGGACCTCCTTTTGAACCCTTAGCAAGTTGCTCGCTTCTACACCTTTCAATGAAGGTGACCTTCTTGGTAGCCATTACCTCGGCCAGGAGAGTGAGTGAATTAGGGGCGCTTATGTCAGAACCCCCTTTCACAGTTTTTCATAAGGATAAGGTGACAATGAGACCTCACCCAAAGTTTATCCCCAAGATTTCTACTGCATTCCATATGAACCAATCTATTGACTTACCTGTATTTTTTCCCAAACCGCACTCCAATCCGGACGAAGCTCGTCTCCACACTCTGGACGTCAGGCGAGCAATAGCCTTTTACCTAGAAAGAACAAAATCATTCAGAAAATCTGACAGACTGTTTATTGCAATTGCCAACAGGTGTAAAGGCTCAGTTCTCTCTTCTCAGAGAATCTCGAAGCTTATAACTACATGTATTCGGGAGGCCTATGATACAAGAGGCCTTTCTCCACCATCGAACATAAGAGCCCATTCTACCAGGGCTGTGGCCACGACAATGGCTTTCTCACGCAATATCTCAATTGTTGAGATCTGCAGAGCTGCGACTTGGGCCTCACCGCAATCCTTTATCAAGCATTATGCAATAGACAGTATGACTCGAGCAGATGCCAGTCTGGGACAATCAGTTTTGACAGTGGTGAGAGGAGCAGGCTCCGAAGCCCAGCCATCCAATTAGGGGCACTGCTTGCTAAGCACCTTAGGTGGAGCACCCACGGGGACTC
>ML685902.1:4137188-4186864 GCA_007922175.1 Pelusios castaneus
CCACCACCCGCCCTCCTCCCCTCTCTACTTCGGAACCCTACAATACTATGGGTAGAGAAGGGAATGGGCGGTTGGAGCCGTGCGTTCTAATAATAGCCGGGGACGCCGCGAGACAGCTGTCTCGCGCGCGCGGCTCCAACGGTGACTACTTTTCAAATCTCCCGCTAGTGGGCTCGGCGCGCGCCATCACCTTAGGTGGAGCACCCACGGGGACTCTCATCTCGAAGAAGTTCAGTTACTGCACAAAGGTGAGTAACCTCCCATTCTTATTTTGATTGCAAAATAACCTTAAGAGAAGTCGTATGACCTTAACTTTTTTTCTTTATTTTCTCTTTTGTCCTACTTGCAAAGGAAATCATTGGTGGCATGCTGGACTTAGAACCAAGGCTTTGGAAAAAGGGAATTCGAGAGAACTTTGATGATCAGAGGAAGAAAGTGTTGCAATTTGCACAGTGGTGGAAAGCATTTGACATCACGAAAAGTAAAGAATGAATCATTTACCCAACTGAAAGAATCCAAATGAGAGACAGAGAGTGACAGGCATCAAGGACAATACATACTGTAAATTATTTTAAAAGGATAGTTAGTATTTTAAGTAAAATGTTTTGGTGTTTTATATATTGCTAGTAAACATGCTGAAACCCAGAAATACTGCTTAACTTCAGATTGTCTATAAGCTTCTCATTTTTCACACCACATATTTGACAAATGTATCAAATGAAGCTATAAACCAATGGATTGGAAATGTACAGCATTGTTTTTGTAAACTAAGCCAAAAAAAAAATCACTAACTGTATAGCTAAATTCATCAAAATGCTTTCCATTTTTGTATTTTTATGACTTTTGAACTTAGTGAATTACTTATGTTCTATTTAACACAAAGTCAAGTGATTAATTATTTTAATGACTTTTTGCTGACAGATGTAAATTTTAAGGACATTTTGAACATTACACTGATAAATTAGAAATACTTCTGGGAATTTCCTGTTTCTGTTTTTCATCCCTCTGCTTTTTCAACTTAAGATCATTAGATGTATTGAACAACAGTGCTGTCTGCAGGTGGAATCCACTCCTGGCTAGAGGACCAGTAATAAGGCTTTAAGTCTTACTTAAGCCTTCTAAGCAGGATTTGTGTGATTGATAGGCTGTGTGTTGGCCTGTGCTCAGAATGGAACAGTATTTGTGAACTGTGTTGAAATATGGTTCAAGTAATCCTCCCGCTGAACTGTTTTCTCAGACAGTTAAGCTTGCTATTGGGAGCCAGTGAGGTTAGGGAATGGATCACTGGGATTCAAAGGACTGAAGAAAGTATTGATATTTCACCAGGTAAACTAGTGATGGGTTAAACACCTACAATAACTTTAACATTCAATTTCTTTTTATTCCACATGAGTCATTCAGAATAAAGTAAGCATGACCTACTTACACAAATGTGGTATGTCAATTATTTTGTACAGTAACCTTGCAAATCTGCCTCACTGTATTGTTGCTGGGAAGATCATTTTATAAATAAACTGTAGTCTTTGTTTTAATGACTAGTGTATCATTTTATGATGTTTCTTTGACAAGGTTATAATTTACCTCTTGGATATCGAGAGCCACATTCTTGGCTAATGGAAATTGGTGTAACCCCACTCAAGTCAAGACCTAGCCTGATTTACAGCAGCTCAGAATTTGGCCCCACATGTTATGATTAGAGCAAGGTAAAACATTTTTGGTGAATATTAAACATGCCAAAAATGCATTTGGATTAATGTGGGCAAATTGTTTTGGCCAATAAATAAATAAATAAATAAATTTTGTGAATGTCTAAATGGTTTTTCAAGAAAATGTCAAAATAAACCATTTTGACATGTTTCAGATTGACTTCAAAGTGAAATATTAATTCAAAGCATAGCTTTTCACCTTGTTGAGGAAAATAACTAAACAAACTGAATTGTTTTACAGATATTTTGGTTTGGCCACTGAACCAAAAAAATCAATTATTCGTTCAGATCTAATTGTGGCACACCTCAGTATCTTGACAGCCATTTTGCTCAGTCGTCCTCTGAGTGCACTCAAGGTTTTCAGTGGTACCTTTTGAAAGCGTAAGCCAGCCTTTGTCTTGGCACATCATCCCTTCTCAGGTTAACCTCTAACCAGAGGACATGGTAAATGTTTTCTCTGGATGTTTCAGACACTATTCTTTAAAAGAACGTTGACTAGGCTTTCACTTTTGAGTATATAAATCTAATTTTTTTTTAATGTAAAGTGAACTACACTGGAGAGAACATAGCAAAGATAAGCAATGAAATAACTTCATTACTCAAGGTCCTAGAAAGGACTGGTAAAGCCAGAAAACAAGTTCTTTGAGTGCTTGCTCATGTTGAGTCCAAATCAGGTGTACATGCGCAACTGTTGGGAGACTTTTTTCCCCAGCAGGGCCCATCGTGTCAATGCAGGCGCCCCCTGGCGTGTCACTTCAATGTCTCTGTGTATAGGCACCTGCCAATCCACCGACCCTCCAGTTGCTTCTTACCGCAAGTGACGATTGTAGCAGCTCCATTAGTTTGCTTCAGCAGAGCTTCGTTAGCGGATTCCTCAGCTGTTTTTTCTTTACTCGGTTTGATGTTACTTGTTAATAGACAATTATTGGTTAGTAGTCCTAAGAGTTATAGTTGCTCCCATTCTGTAAGTTCCCCATCTTCAAGTGTCTAACGAAGTGGGATTTTCTCCCACAAAAGTTCATGCGATAAATAAATTCGTTAGTCTTTGCAAGTGCCACCAGACTCTTTGTTTGTTTTGCTGAACTAGACTAACACAGCTGCCCCTTTGGAACTAGTTTTCTCTAGTTAGAATTTAGGAGGGCTCTCCCACAGCGGGATCCCTAACCCTGGCCCCGGGTCTCCAGGTTATGCCGCAGACTCAAGGCTTTAAGCCCTGTTCAAAGTGTCCCAAGTCTATGACGATGTTTCTCAACCTTTAGTGTGCCAGGGAACACCTAAAGGTATTCATTACTTTATGTGGAACACCTGATGAGAACATTCTCGAAAAAGCTGGTAACAGTGGCAGGAGATTTAAAATGCCTCAGTCACAGCAAAACTTCCAGGAGTGCATCAACATCTGCCACACGCACCTGGAAGCTTTGCTGTGGCTGGGGCATTAAATTACACCTTCCCCCTCCCCACCCAGTCCCACAACAGGGAGGGGTCAGGGTGGGTCACAGAACACCTGCACTATGTCTGAGGAGCACCAGTGTTTCATGAAACACTGGTTGAGAAACACTGGTCTATGCCGAAGGGCGACCGACACAACTCCTGTTTGAAGTGTCTGGGTGACTGGAAATTTTATAATCAAGATTATATGTTCTAAAATATACACTCCAGGAATTATACTTGGGGGAAGTTCTATGGCCTGTGTTATTCGGGAGGTCATACTAGATGATCATAATGGTCCCCTCTAGTCTTAGGGACTATAAATAAAGTCTTTGTATCAGAAGCTGTATTTGTCACACAGTTTATTAGCAGGACAGCAGAAGAATAAACATCTAAACTAGCAAAAGATGTTTAGATTATTTGTTCAAGGGAGTTCTAATCTTTAATTCCTTGAGACCAAGATTTGGGCCCTGCATCCAGTCACCTCCAGTGTAATTCACTGGGAGCCCGGACACCAAGGGCTTAATTCATGCAAACTGTTTTCAATTTTATAGACATCCAGAAGTGAAGAATAACGTCCAGTTATATAGCACCTTTCACTGCAAAGGAGCACAGATTGCTTTATAAATGACATAAAACAAAAAGCACTTAATCATTTGGTCTCCCTTTATCTGTTGACCCTCAGGTTTCTGCCTTTATTCCTTATTCTTGCTTAGCTATCTTTGTCTCTTAGTTTGTGCCTTTTTATCATTTTGAAATGATGCTTCCCCTTTCTGATTCAAGCTAGGCTGTCTGCTGTCTGTATCCACATGGTTTGACATGCTACTCCTCCAAGAATGTGGCTGTTTGGGGACAAGTTACTCAGAACTCCGGGTAAAAGTGAGTAACCCTTTATAATCCTAACCAATTGAGACAGATAGACTAATTAAACTGTCCTTGAGGGCTGCCAGTTTACTCTGCACTCAACATCCTTGTTTTCATTAGCACATTACTATACTTGAGCAGTAATACAATTCTTTTCCAGATGTCAACATTTCCTCATGGGATTCTTGGGGACGGGGATAGAAGAGAAGCATTCCTTATTGTCTTAAGAACAGCAGAAAAATGTGTTGGGAAATGTTG
Organism: Pelusios castaneus; assembly: GCA_007922175.1. NCBI lineage: Eukaryota > Metazoa > Chordata > Testudines > Pelomedusidae > Pelusios > Pelusios castaneus. The sequence goes on from ML685902.1 coordinate 4,141,445, forward strand.
GCTAAGCAGATATTATAGCCAGTGTGAATTTAATCCATTTTGTCTGTCTTTTATTACAGTCTGTGGGAGTTCTACCAGAAACTTTTCCATGAAATTCCATTCCAAATTTCAAAGCTAGTAATTAACTCTTTGGTTGCCTCAGGTAGTCTTTATCTGCTTGTTTAGTCACCTGTTTTGTGAGGTGAGGGGGATCGGAATTAGTGGTGGTAAACATTTGTACTCTGAGAATTATCGATAAACTTTATCTTCATTGTTACATGTTCATCTAATGCTAGACGCAACCATACCAGCTGTCTTCTGTTGTTTATCTTTGGGCAGGGGGGAATTTCTATATTAATGAGCTGGAGTTTAAGGATGTATACAGCAGTAATGGATTGTGCTTTTTTCAAATGTGTTTATAGACCTGGTCTGGAGTTTTGTGTAGTGGACTAATGGGACAGATAACTCCTGGGGAAGGAGCAGTACGAGACCATGGTTCAAGCTAATGCAGGCAATAAATGCTATGATGTTCGGTAACAAAAGATGTGATCATATGGGCACTTAATTGGGCTGATCCAGTAGTGGCAACACAATCCCTTTCCAACCACTCATGGCAATGACTGTCAGGAGCACAGTTCAAATTAGTGAGGAGAGTGGATGATGACCAGATAACTTTTGCAGACCATTCCAGTGCATTGTCCCTAGAGCCAGAGAAGACCCATGAACTCCCTCTATGTTTGGGTAGGACTGAATCTCATTTCATGATTCTTCATCACAAGTTAGCATGTGTGTATCTTAGGCCTGGCTTGAACCCTGAATTTGGCCCTGTGTTGTCCTTTCCTAGAATCGCCAAAAAACAGTTGATTGTTTAATTTAATTTTAGCTCCTGTAATGCAAGTATCCCAGAGAATTCTAAAAAACAAAACAGTTATTCACAGAAAGTGAAACCTAAAGCTCAGCAAAAGCACAAGCAAATAGATTGCCCTTTAATGCAGTCTTAAAGACAATTTCCATGGACTTGGGGCCCTTGGGCAGAAAGTAATGCATCTAAATTAAACAAGGGAAAAATGGTATGATGGAGGTAGCTTCAAAGTATAGATGTGAACAGCTCATGGAAACACTGAAGAAGATAGATTTCACGTATTGAGGTTCTGTTTATAAATGTTGTACAAATCTCCATGCAGTGTTGTTGTAGTTGTGTTGGTCCCAGGATATTAAATAGGCCAGGTGGATGAGATGATACCTTTTGTTGGACCTATGTCTATTGGTGAGAGACACAAGCGTTTGAGCTTACAGTGTGCAAATATTCAGTTATTTATCATCCAAATATTTAATTGCTGCTATGTACATTAGGCAAAATTCTGACACTACGGAGAGTCAGAATCATTCCATCTGCCTTCCATGGCCTTATTCCAGTTTTACACTATTGTATCTGAAATTGGAACCTGGCCCTTTGTATGGGACATATTTTGAAGTTGTACCTGCTTGTATATTTCTCACTTGTGTATGTGCTAATTTTGGTAATATTTGGGGTATGAAATGTGACATAAATTTTCATTTTTGAATGAAGCAGAATGTTAACGCTGCTTTCTTGGGTCTGTAAAGAATGCTCCCTACCACACTGATGTCAGAAGCGCTATTTGTCTGAGGCGTAGATGATTATGGGTTGAATTTCTGCATTAGGACTTGGATTTTTATGGTAAAGTGCTGCGGCTGCAGTGGAGTTCTAGCTAGAGCACTGCTCAACGCCTTCCACCGGAGACACTAAACAGAGGTCCCTGCTGGTAATATCTGGTAGCAGGACAAATCAAAGACCTTTCTTTATAAACAGTAGAGAACAACTCTTATGCTTTGGCCAGTAGTGGTAGCTCAAACCTGGTCTACAATGGGATTTTATATTAATGGGTAGTATAGCTACCTTATAACATGAAACCAAGTTAGCTGGTTACACAGACACACCATGTTTAAGTTGGGGTGAAATCCTGTCTCCGTCAAGGTTAACGTGTATGTGTATTAACATACTCTCTAGAGCTGCCGGAGGATGGCAATTCTGGGGTTTCAGAAATTGTTTTTGTTCTGTACCAGAATGAAAACAAAATCTTCAAGACTTCTTTGCCAAATGGAATTGTGTCAGGTTGGCTGTTTCAGTTAGAAATTCTGAGCTTTTTGATTCTGGCTCTGTCTATATTTGATATGCAATCACCAGGCAATCTTGAACCATAAACTAACAATTTTTTTTTTAAACTAATGAATCTCTCCAAAATGTTCCTGCTCTGATCAAACAGGACTTTGGACTAACATTCCAACTAGGTCCCTTGTTTTATTTACCTTTGTAGCTTTTGTTTTATTTGCACTTTTACTCAATGTGATGTACCAGTGTTCAGCAGGTGTAGACTTATACACAGATAGAGTGGGGAAAGATAATGTTGTGGCTAAGAGGAAATCAGTTGCCTGGATTCCATTCCTAGCTCAGATCGGACTTCCTGCCTGACTTTTAGTAGGCCACTTACCTTCTCTTCATCATATTCCCATCTGTAGAACTGTGATTTTATCTATTTCCTACCTTGCAGGGCCATTGGGAAACCTGATGCATTCAAAATGGGTGGTGCTATTAAAAAAAGCAAAGTCATAGCTATATTTAGCACAGAAGTGGAGTACTGTATTCAACCTAATCTGTTTGTTCCTGAAAACTCCAGTAAAATGTAATATATAATTTATACAAAACAGACCCAATGTTTTCAAACCTTCTAAACATTTTAATAACTATTTTCCTGGTATGGACAGACAATCTCAGAGTAAGTATTGTTCATCTTTTTAAATAGCTTTTATTTTCTCTAAATTTCTCAAGAGATTTCTATATATCTGCTCTCTGATTTTTCTCTGATCCCTGGCCTTTCCTTTTACTGTTTTTTCTCAAGGGAACTGTGTTTTGGTCAGCTTCAGAACAGAAATAGATTGTGGGGCAGTCACCCTACACCTGTATGAATAACATCTGTCTCCCTACACAGCTGTCTGCTGAATTGTGTGAAAAAGAAAATTCCTCTTTCCCATTAAAAGTGATATGTTAAAAATAACTCTTGAACATACTTTGTTTAAAAAAATTCCTCGGGGATCTTAATCCTTAGCCCTTTTATCTTCAAAGCACTTGACAAACATTAAAGGCCTCTGCCTAAGTGGTTCTGAGTACTCACAGACTTCACTGAAGTTGCACATTCCATTCCAACCCTCCCACCTCCCAGTAGCCTGATCTGAATTTGGCCCTATACCATCTTCCTACTCTGTGCACATCTCCTGTCTCTACTCCAGCTCTTGGAGTTCAGGATCATCAATAAAGTTCAGAGAACCTGCTTCAGGATTTGACTATGCATTCCTTGTGCACCTCAAAAAAAACTTGAATCCATTTCATTTGATAGCATCTCTTCTGGAGATGCTCTTTGCATGTTGCAAACACACACTTTTAAATGCTTTGTGGATATACAATTTTGGTTTTATTTTGGATTTTTCTCCAAACATTTCAGATAAAGGCTGGATGGGGTGTAGGCCATGCATGCTGTGTAAATGGCTGCCTGTAATAACTGCATTGTCTTCCTAACCTGAATAAAAAACAAATCCAATCTTGCAATTAAATTGAATGTTCGCCTTTTTCTTAATGCATTTTCATACAAGTTGAGCAGAGCGGAATAGCAGATGAGTCCCTTGATGAGAGTTTGGCATGCTAAATACAAAACACTAATGGAGTTTTAAATAAAAAACATAAAGCAGGCAGGTTCTGCGTGTTCCCACATCCATGAATGCAAATGCAAGGAAAATGGGGCTTTAAACTAACACCACATTAAGCATATTACTGAAGGTTAGGGCTGGTCTACACTATAGACTTCTGTCAACAAAAGCTGACTCTTATCAACAAAATAGCAGAGGTGGACACACTGAAATGGTCCTCCCACTGATGTAACTCCCCTGCCATGCCATACAGAATAAAACCACCTCAACAAGAGATGTATGACTTACGTTGGTGTAGTTAGAGCAACACAGTATTAGTGTAGACACTGTGTTCCTTATGTCTCCTGTTGTTGGCCATTCTTGTCAATTTCATGGGTCTGCTAAACCAGGCAGCTACAGCCCAGTTGCCTAGAGAGTTGAGTAGCTGGATGGAAGAAGCCCTGGGTGGCTGGACGCTGCTCTCAGCCAGGAGTGGAGAGCCTCGCGTGGCTTCTCCACTTGCTCCCCACTGGCAGCTGGGGCAGCCGCGTCAATTTCATGGCTGAGCTTCAATTGACGAAGTTGACTGGCTTCTGTGGGGAACTGGGTATGGGAGGAAAGAGAGAAGAACCCGTGGCCCAGCTCCTGACCTGGAATGGGGAAGGGAGAAGCCCCGGGTGGCCCGCCAGGAGCTCAGTAGCTTGTGGGAGCAGCTGGACTCTTGTAAGAAAGCTGCTAGTAGAGCTGAATGACAGGGCTTTCAGCTCACTACACGACCCCCTTAGGTTGATGGAAGCACTCCTGGAAAGGTGTCGCATTGGCCACTGCAGTACTTAATGCAGTGGCTGTAAGTTGACCTAACATAGTCAACTTATCTTTGTAGTGTAGACAGGGCCCTAATCCAGTATATATATAGGACCTACATGCACATACATCACTGCCCATGTTTCTTAGTTTTCAGATACCAGCTCTGAACGTGACAACCTGTAATGGCATGGCATCCGCACTTTGTGAGTGCCTCTTTTGGTCTCCTGTTTTTAAATAGTCCCGGCCCTGGTACCCCCAGAACTTCTTTCTAGTCTGTTCTAGCCCCAGATGTCCATTTAGCAATACATTTCTCCTTCTGGGGGTGTATCACAGTTCAGTTGTTGGTCCACTTCCCCAACGGGGGCTGGGGAGGAACCCAGGCTTGCCCAGTATTCTGAGTCCCAGGCCAGGGACACTAAGAATAGTAGCCATGTGCTGCTGTGTCCCTCTAGTGAAACTGCCTTCAATTCCCTAGCACACTTCACCCCAGCCTCAGCTTTCACTGAAGTTTCACCCTTACCTCAGTGCTCATGGAAGTTCAGGCCCAGCAGCCAGCTTACTTGCCTCCCCAAATCCCAGCACTGAGCTGTCCATGGTGCTGCAAATCCCTTTGACCAGCCAGGAGCACCAAGTGTGCTGCTCTGGCTCCAGCCAGTAACTAACTGACTATCTCTGGATCTGCAGCTCCTTTTGTCTGACACTCCTGGGCCCTGGTTGGCTGCTTCCTGTGCAGTCTCTTTAGCCTGCTTGGAGGACTTTACTCCACTATTTTCCTGGAAGGTGGATGGCAGGGGCCAGTGACCTCTGACAGAGTCAACTCACCCACTCTAGTTTTTTGGTAGCAGTTGTATTTCACAAACATAAAATACATCTAACAGATTGAAACATCTGGAGGCTGAGAGACCAGGACAGGTACATTGTGAGTGACAGTGGTGCAAGCATTCCCACAACACTGTCAAGTAATGTCTTCTCTTGTGTTGGTGGCCCATCACTTCCAGATGGAGAGTACTCCCTAGAAGAGGTGAGTGAATAACAGGTTTCAGTCTGGTGGCAGGTCTGGGGGAAAACAAATTGGTTCAGGTTGAACTGAATCTGAAACTTGCTGGAATTTTTAGTGAATTGAGAAAAATCTATTATCAGCCTTTTCCAGAGCAGGAACATGAATCTGGGTCTCCCACATCTCAAGTGAGTGCTCTAACCACGGAGCTGAAGGTGACAATGAAAGCACCACACTTTCTTCTCCTCTTCTGGCCATTTTATGAATGGCCTTAACTATTTGTGTCAAATTCATGAATTGTTTCAGGTTTAATGAAACTGCATTTTTTGTTGAATAAACTATTCATCCAAAAAAGTATCACCCAGCTCTAATCTGTGTCCCATGCAAGCCTCAGGTCACAGGTCTGGTCGTAAAAACAAACAAGGAGTCTGGTAGCATTTTTAAAGACTAACAAGTTTATTTGTTGCACGAGCTTTTGTGGAAGAAAATCCCACTTCATCAGACAATTGAAGATGGGGAACTCACAGAATGGGAGCAAAACAAATGCAGGGAAGTGCAAGTCATAGTATCAGGTGAGACTGTCAGAGCAAATCAAACTGTTCTTCCTGCTGGCAGCACACAAGATCTCTGTCAGGAAATCCAGACACTGGTTCCACAGGTGTCCCAGGGTCCAGAGTCTGAACAGAGATCAGGCACTGTGTCCCGGTCTTTGCATCCATAGGCACATACCTGAGCGGCAGAGCCTCTGTCTATCACCTCATCCTGAGAGCCGCAACCTTGTGATTGCCTGGCCCTTCCCAGGACAGAGCTGATCCCTCATATTTCCTTGTAGATCCTTCTGGTTTACCTCATCAAGGATCAATGTGATAGGTATAGCATATATTGCACAGAAACTTTGAACAGAGGAGGCAGTCTTTATTGCTGCTGTTACCAGAGCTAGCTTCTGTCTAGCTAGATTGAAGCTAGCTGAAGTATGTTGTAGAAGGGCAGAGGAGATAAACCCCCTCAGTCCTTCTAGAAGTCCTACCCCAGAAGGTTGGAGCAGGTGCCCTGGATAATTAGGGCGGAAGCAGGCCCTAATCATCTCAGAGGGAACACCTGGAACATGGCCCAGCTGGGTATATAAGGACTGGGACAGGAAACCAAGGAGGGAGGCGTGGACTTAGGTGCTTGCAGTCTGCCTAGGTTAGCCAAGGGGAAAAAGCTAAACCCTAAGCCTCCCAGGTCCTGACCGAGCCCTGAAGCTGGAAGGGCTGCTGTTGGGCAAGATTTGAGAAGCTGCTGGGAAAAGGGGACTGTCTGTAACCACTGTAAATAAAGAACATGGGTGAGAGCAACACAAGAGTTGTAAATTCTTTGTGGGGTCCTAGACACCAAGGAAGTGGGACCAGTGGGTCAAAAAGGGGCCAACACTGAGTGGTCCGTTACATGTCTACACGTGCTGCAAACTTCCTGGTTGCAAAGTCTGGGATGGCTTTATATCTTCGGGGAGGCAGGCAATAGCACTGGATAATTCAAATCACCAATATTAACAGATAATAAATAGATAACATAGATCTGTCTGACTTGTCCATATCTATTTAAAATTTTACCCTGGTGATTCAGTCTGTGTGGGGTAAATTGCAGTATTCCACCCTGAGGGAAGTGTGGGTGGTTGGCCTTTCACTTGAAAGGGAACCCACACAGAGACTGTGTGAGCAGTCAAAGGTTCAGCTAGCCTTGGAACTGACACAGAGGGTTATTTAATAATGGAAGTTTTCCTATACTCCCCCAGCAAATTTTCTAAACAGTGAAAAGGCAGTTGAATGTTCCTTAAATATTGTGAATTTCTTTATTAGAAAACACAAGAATAAAACATTTCTTTTTCTCTCACACTAACATTAGGCTTTTCATAGAGAAAAACTGATTGGCAATGTCTGTGCATTATGTTTTTATGATTGTGGTATAATAAAGACTATTTAAGGGTCCACATTAATATGGTATGTACAGTTCAAATACTGATCTTTTTAAAAAAAATCAATTGTGGTGCACCTCATTTCTCTACAAATACAGTGGAGTTCTGGAATCTGAAATCAGTTCCTTTTCTAGTTAGGCTTTTCCAAGATATGTATTGTAGTAGGGTAGTCCAATAGAAATATTTTTTTCAGTGTAATTAACAATAATAAAGCAGCTTTAAACATTTTGGCAATAACGATGTAACAATTCCTAACAAACATCAGTTAATATTAACAGTAACCTTACATTTCTTAATTATTCATATATCTCAGATAGTTACAAAAGTTCTCTGTAATTACAGAGCTCTACAGTACTCTAGAGCAACGTTTGATGGCTCACATCTGACGTTGGATGGCCCATTTTGCACATAATGTTGCATATGTGCAAAACAGCATAATAAAACTATTTTAGTTTCTTGGATTAGTCTACAAATATTACTTAGAGTTTCCACCCAGTCATCTTCACATAGCTCTTGCCTAATGCCTTTCTGACCTTTATTGAATGTTTCTCATTGTCCTGTTTCCATTGTCGCACGTCCCTCTTCCCCACTCAGAGCATGTGTTGTCCACATTAAGCTGTTCAGTTTAACATTATGGCCCTTTACCAGAACGTGTATTTCTATTCATTCTGTTTATCTTAAGATTTTGTATTGCTACTCATCACCATAGCATCTCCCATGTCAATTAGACTGGCATAATGTGGTCCCTAGTGAACTTCATGGAGACTCCAGCTCTTCTCTATGTCCTAGCTGTAGGAAGTGTCAGTTGGGGATAAGTTTTGTTTATTTGGCTGTGTGGGGGGAAGAGGGGAGGAGAGCGTTTTAATGTCAGTCTGGTTCCTGCAGAAAGGTTGTATCAAAGAAGGAAGGTCTTGCAAAGTTATCTAAATGTGGTCACACTCTGATCAGTCTAATTTTCTTGGGAAGTTTGTTCCATAGCTGGATCCCCTTATTAAAGATATTTATTTATGAAACTCTAGTTTAGTGCTACAGCAGCCAATTATAGTCTGGCACTGAACCCTCATTTGTTTTACAACAGACAGCAGGGCCTTTTATAACCACAGGTCTGACAACCTTATGCTAATTCTTCTACTTCAATGTTGTTATTACCAGCAAGGCTTAAAAAAAAATACAGACCCCAACTGCATCCTCAAGTGCAGTCACGTAGCAGGCCAATTACTTAGCTTGCTGAGTCACTGCATCATTTGGAAAACATGCCTGTGCAGAAAATTTCCATTGCTACTTATTTTCTTGATTAAAGAAATTAATTAGTTCAGTGTTTTCTTTTATTTAGAGACCATGGCGTCTAATTTTCCCGTTGAGTCACTGGAGAATTAGATGGCCAATTCCCAGTGACCTCACTACTCTTTGAAGCTGGAATAGATCTCTTTCAGGGTTAAAACTGTGAGCTGTCCCAGGTCTAGGGCAACCAGCTCCCATATTAGGACTCTCAGTCCTCAGCTCCTATTGGTTTGGAACTGTGGTGTTGTTAACTCCATCTTGTGTGGCATTTCTTTGTTTCTCTCTAGTGAACCCCCTCTGTCCAATGCAATGTGAGTGCTAGCTCTGGAGAAAAGTTCACTATCTCATCCTCTGAAGGCTGGTGGGAAAAGTGGGGAAGCAAAGCTACTTCAAACAAAATAATAAAAATCTGTCAAAGAACGAAATCACAGAAATTAGAGACCAGACGACCCTATTAGATCATCCAGTCTGTCTCAGAGTCTGTAAATATTTAAACATATAATTTGAACCTTCTAGTACTCTGTCAGTTATGGTAATTGTGTTTCTGCAGCTCTTAGTGAACACAGTGGGAGCTCTTTTTAAAAAGATAAATAGAGATTCTCAGGCTGACTGCATTTTTATACACTTTTCCTATTAGTTTTAACATGAGAAAATGATGTCAGTGCTGGTATTTGTCTCCATTCCTCAGTGTAATGAAAACACGCTTTAGCTCTATTATTTATTTAATAATTTACTATTTGCACTATAATATAGTTCTCTAGTAGTCCATTCAGATGAAGTGTCTCTGAGAGATCAGAAACATCAAATCATTTGTATTCAAGTTGAATAAAGAGATCTGGCTTCTCACTAAACAGGTCCCTCGCTCAGATGTTCACTCAGGACTCTAAGGTAGCATGGTCATTTGTTCCCACTAGCTAGAAACGTCTCTGCGAGAATCATCTTTGACTTCAATTCCAATGGAAGTGGGATAGAAAAGACCTCACGGAAGAGCTGAAATATGATTGTTGGAATGTGTCAACAGACACTTGTCCCTCACAGCCATCCTGCTCCATAACACGCCAGATTCGGTTCAGGACAGGATATCATGAAGATACATACTGCATCTCGTGGCTTCCATGCTGGCCAGACAGCAGGAGAATTAACTAAATGATTGTAGCAAGATCAGGACCCCATTGTGTTAGGTGTTGTAAGTTCACTTAGGTAGAGGTAGTCCTCGCTCCAAAGATCTTGAGCTCTAATTGGACCAAACCAGATCTGGGACTTGAGCACAGAAAAATGAAGTGACTTGCTCAAGTGCACATTGGATGTTTGTGGCAGAGTTGGGAGCTGACCTCTGATATCCCATCCCTGTGCCTTAACTTCAAGATTAAGCTTCTCTTAAATCAGTGGGATTTAAGTACGTGCTTAAATATTTTAGTGAGTCAGAGCCTAACTGAAGTCTGAAAATACAGGTTTTCTCTTTGTCCTTCGCTAAAGGTTTCCTTCAATTGCTCCTGTGGTGCAACATGTGTGGTAACCATTGGATGTCTGGCTATATTGTCTATGGTGTGTCCAGGCTAGAGCAATCACTGGTATATCTGGGACAAGGTGCAGAGTCCACACTGGCCAGCCTGGTGGGGTACAAACAATGAACTGCATGCACACACAGCACTCCCTTGCACGTGACGTAGAGTCCATGGATTGGTGCATCTCTCCCACAATTCCCAACATGGCTCCATGGGGAAGGTGCATAATGTGTGTGGTAGAGAATGTGTACCTGTGCATCCCTGTGGCTTGCTCCAGTGAACGACACAAAAGTTTCTGTCCTGTACAAGGATCCACCTGTGTACCAGGACATGCACAGACTGTACCCTTCAATGGCCTCCCATTCACTTTGCAGGTGCAATGTTCGTGCATAACTAGCAGCTGTTACACTTGCTGCCTGATTTTTCTGGGCTTGCAAGCCTGGAGTTTACTAAACAAACATTACTACCTGTTGGAGGATGGGGTCTGAGTTTCTATTACTGTTCTTTGCATTATCATCATTTATGGCTTTGCCATAACAATGGTTCTTCTTCAAGCAGCCGCTCACATACATTCTAATGTAGGTGTATCGGTTCCGCAGTGCTCAGCTTCCTGGAAAGCTTTTGCCTCTTAGTTTATCCCTGAAGGTCAGCAGCCACCGCCCCCTGGAATCCCACGCTTAGGCTGCGGTATAATAGGCGGCGCTGACCCTGCCCCCCCCTTCAGTTCCTTTTTTCCGCCCGTGACGGTCCTGGAACTGTGCCTATTTGTGTTTCGCAATTTTTTTTCCATTTTTTCCTCCAAATTTCAGAGTTCTGCATTAGTTTTAGAGTTATTTAGTTCAGTTTCTTAGGCTATGTCTACACTTAGCTTCCTGCCCTGCTCCTCCTCATTCTCAGACGAGGCAGTTACCCACACATCGTCTGAGGACATCAGAGCCCAACAGGATCTCCTGTGCAGGATGGCTGCCAACCTGAACCTGCCGGTGGAGGAAGTCAGAGAGGACTATGACCCCTCTTTTTAATGTGGACGACACCACATCCTCCACCATAACAGCCCGCTCTGTCCATGAGGGTATCCTTAAGATTGCACGAACCTGGTGGCAAACCCCTGCCTCGCTTCCTTCTGCCTCTGAAGGGACTGAGAAGAAATACCAGGTCCCCATGGACAGATTCAGCTACCTGTTCACCCACCCGACCCCGGCTTCCCTGGTGCTTGACTCGGTGAACCAAAGGAAGAGGCAGGAGCAAGCAGCGGCCACCCCAAAGATCATAGAGGCAAAGAGGCTTGATCTGTTTGGCTGAAAAGTTTATTCATTGGCCACCCTTCAGTTCAGGGTCTCAAACCAACAGGACCTCCTCACAAGGTACAATTTCAACCTGAGGGACTCACTGTAGAGGTACCGAGGCCACCTCCCAGAGAATCAGATCGTGGACTTTGACACACTCCTGGAAGAGGGTCTTGTGGTGGCCAAATCAGCCCTCCTCTCCACCTGGGGCGCAGCAGACCTGGCCAGCAGAGTCATGGCATATGTGGTGACCATGAGGAGGGCAGCCTGGCTCCAGGGCTCCGGCCTTTTGTCCCAGATGCAACAGATCATACAAGGGCCCAGCTCTCTTCACAGAATTGACTGACAGCAGGATCCATGTCATGAAGGACTCCTGAGCCACCCTGCAGTTGCTGAGGATGTACAGACCCGAACCATTTCGACGGCCCTTTCACCCCCAGGATCCCCAGTATCAGCAGCAGCCAGGGCAGTGTCACCAGCAAGGCTTCCACCATCAACGGGTCTAGAGACAGAGGCGGGTTCCAAAGAGGGGCACATGCTCAGGGCTCCAGCCGCCACCCTGCAAACCAGAGGAGACACTTCTGATGCATCCTACAAGGCTGGCACGACTCCCTCCGCACCAGATGTACACCAGCCCTACCCCTTCCGGCATCATCTCATGAGGTTCCAGGACCACTGGACTGAGATCACCTCGGACTGCTGGGTCTTAGATACAATATCCGAGGGCTACTCCCTGCAATTCAGAGCCAGACCACCGAACAAGAAGCCGCCTCTGAGTCTGACCCTCAGGAACCCCAACCATGAGGACCTCCTTCAACAAGAAGGTGAGTCCCTCCTCAGACTGGGCACAATAGAGAGGGTCCTGGCAGTCCCACTCTCATCATGCAGTGGCTGGTGCTGGGGACATTGCGACATGAATGAGATTTGGGCCCACAGTAAGGATGAAGTTTCATCTCTATGGAGCTTTGTCCCACAAATATACGTGTCTTTAATATAACTGCTGATTTTTCAGGGCCTCTTTCCGGGCCCATGTGCAAAACCTGAGGGAACAGGGCTGGATGTTTGGAGTTGGGAGGATAGACCCCTCCCACCCCACAATGCCCTGTCTAGTATGCGGCACCTAATGCAACTGCAATTACACCATGGATTCTATGCTAGTAGAACTGTAGCAACAGCACTGTGCCTCTCCTGCAGAGTTTTGGTCAGTGGATCTATATAATTGTGACGGATCATCTTCTAGGATAGATTGTAGACCCAGAAGTCACTTACTACAGGACTGACCCAACAAAGAAAACACCACTGGCCATCACCTATTGCCCTCAGCTAAAATCTCTCCAACACATGATTAAGGATCTACAACCTATCCTAGAAGATGATCCCTCACTCTCTCAAGCCTTAGGAGACAGGCAAACCCTTACTTACAGACAGACAGCCCCCCAACATGAAGCAAATACTTACCAGCAACCAAACACCATACAACAAGAACACTAACCCAGGAACCCTTCCCTGCAACAAACCCCATTATTAGCTTTACTCACACACAAACTTCAGTGACACCATCACAGGTCCTAACCACATCAGCCACACCATCAGGAGCTCATTCACCTGCACATCCACTAATGTGATCTATGCCATCATGTGCCAGCAATGCCCCTCTGCCATATACATTGGCCAAACCAGACTGTCCCTACGCAAAAGAATAAATGGGCACAAATCAGATATAAAAAATGGTAACATCCATAAACCAGTAGGAGAACACTTCAATCTCCATGGATACTCTGCAGCAGACTTGAAAGTTGCCATACTTCAACAAAGAACTTCAAAAACAGACTTCAGTGTGATACTGCAGAGCTGGAACTGATTTGCAAACTTGACACAATCAGACAGGGTCTGAATAGTGACTTGGAATGGTTAGCACATTACAAAAAGTAATTGTCCCTGTTCACACATTCTCACTCTCTAATCAACTTTTGTGAATGGGCCTAATCCACCCTAACTGAATTGATTCTGTTAGCACTTGCCCTCCCCATTCTAATGTTTCTCACCCTTGCAAGTGTATATATACCTCCTAACTGTAGTTTCCACTTCATGCATCTGACGAAGTGGGTTGCAGCCCATGAAAGCTTATGCCTGAAGAAATTTGTTAGACTTTCATTGTCTTTCCTATATACAGGCTAACACGGATACCCTGCTGGAACTTATCAAAATGGCAGATGAAATTCAGTGTTGATAAATGCAAAGTAATGCACATTTGAAAACATAATTCCAAATATATATATATTATATATATAAAATGATGGGGTCTAAATTATCTGTTACCACTCAAGAAAGAGATCTTAGAATCATTGTGCATACTTCTCTTAAAACATTCACTCAATGTGCAGTAGAAGTCAAAAAAAGCCAACAGTGTTGTAAATCATTAGGACAGAGATAGATGATAAGACAGACAGCATCATATTGCCTCTTTTTAAATCCATGGTACTCTCACATCCTGAATACTACTTGCAGATCTGGTCATCTCATCACCCAAAAGATATATTGGAATTAGAAAAGTTACAGAAAAGGACAACCAAAATGATTAGGGGTTTGGAAAAGCTTCCATGTGAGGAGATATTAATAAAATCAAGACTTTTCAGCTTGGAAAAGAAACAGCTAAGGGGGGAGGCATGATAGAAGTTTATAAAATCATGACTGGTGTGAACAAAGTGTCATTTATTCCTTTTCATAACACAAAAACTAGGGGCCACCCAATGAAATTAATAGGCAGCAGGTTTACTAACAAAAGGAAGTATTCACACAACACACTCAACCTGTGGAACTCCTTTCCACAGGATGTTGTGAAGGTCAAGATTATAATGGGGTTCTAAAAAAGAACTAGATAAGTTTATGGCAGATAGGTCCAGGAATGGCTATTAGCTAGGATAGGCAGGGGTTGCTGTTTGCCAGAAGTTGAGATGATGGGAAGGATCACTTGATGATTACCTGTTCTATTCAGGTCCTCTGAAACCTGGCTTTGGTCACTGTTGAAAGACAGGATACTAGGCTAAATGGACCATTGGTCTGACCCTGTATGGCCGTTCTTACGTTTGCTAAATGCTTTCAGCCTTTATGTGAAAACACATAAAACATACACATTTTCACTGCACCTTTCTTCTGAATGGGTTCCAAAGTACTTTAGAAACTCTATAGGTCAGAATTAGATCATCCATCATTGGGGAGAAATGTAGCAGCTGTTTAACAATGCATGGCAAAAATTCAGCAGCAGTGAAGAATACCATTTAGACAGGCAGAATGCAATTACCCATGACAACAGTGTAAATTGGTTTAATATCTGATATGTTCCCTAGACAGAGATGTGTTTTGCCTTTGTAACAGGGAGGTGAGCTAATGCTGTTAAATCTTTTCTTCTTTTAACCTCTGTGATCCTACACTGAGGCTTAGCCAGAAAACTAGGGTTAACACCTCTGCCCTTGTGGGTTTTTCATAACAAACTGATCAAGACATCTGTTTGTATCTGATATGAAAACTGGCACTGTGGCCTTAATACATTGCTGGGGCACGGAGTGTAGATTCAAAGCAAAGAGCACCACTTCCCCAAACACAAGCACTGCTCCCAGCAGCACCTGGATTTTCTCCGGAGGGCTCCCATCCAACTACAGGTCCAACTCCATTGCTGTCAGTGTGTCAGATCTGGCCAGCACACAAGTCAGAGTGAATGGTTGCAAGATATGTTTTGCTTAATGAGGCTACGTTAGCTTGAGAAAGCTGCTGTGTAGGTGGTAGATATGGTATGCTTGCTCTTTATAGTACAGGTCTTCGTATTGTGTTACAACAAGTACCAGTGTCTCACTCCATCTTCTTCCCTGCAGGAATTGCTTTATTTCAGTTCTCCTTCCCCACCAGTATCACCACAGTCCCCTGTACCCCTCCCTGGCTATTTATAATCTTTGCCTGGCTTTAGGTGTTCTCAGCAGGTCTGAGTGGAGCAGGGATCTCTCTACTCTGAGGTCTCTGTGAGACTAGGTTCTGCTAGCCCTGGTCCTGCCTTTTTTCTGTGGCATTTTATTCTGGTGCCTCTTTTTATCAGCCCTGAGGTGATGGGCTCAGTTGAGTTCATTATCCCCAATTAGCTTCTCCTGGAGCACTGATTAGCCTCTAGGTGATCAGAGTGCAGTCTTACCTACTCAGTCCCTACGCTCTGGCACAACTCAGTACATGGAGTCTCGTGGCACTTTTGAAGACTAACCAATTTATTTATCGCATGAACTATTGTGGGGGTGATCCCACTTCGGCAGGGGGGGGGGGAGGTGGAGGGGAAACCAGCATAGGAAGGAGGGGTAAATGCAGTGAAGTATAAATCACAGGAACAGTCAGATTACTTCAGCAAATCAAGGAGGTTGTATTGATTCAAACTGGGTGGAACAACAGATAGGGAGGCTAAAAGAGGTGACAATCACTGTTTATAATGAGAAAGTCAGGAAGTATCTCTATTGAAACCCAAGTTGATGGTATCAAATTTATTCTAGGTCAAGGCTTCAAAGAGAGACTTCAGAGTTAGAATTCAAATGGAAAGTTGATACCATCAACCTGGGTTTGAATAGAGATATTTTCTGGCTTTCTCATTATAAACAATGATTGTCACCTCTTTCAGCCTCCCTATCTGTTGTTCCATTTTCAAGCATCCGACGAAGTGGGATCGCTCCCACAAAAGCTCATGTGATAAATAAATTTGTTAGTCTTTAAAAGTGACACAAGATTCTTGTTTGTTTTGCTGAACTAGACTATCATGGCTAACCCTTTGGAGCTCTGTACATGGTATGGAACCAGAGGCAAAGATTTAAGTTCATAACCCTTTCAAACTGGTAGCCATGTTGTAATCTGCTGCTTTGGGGTGGAATCTGACATCTGTTCACAATGAAAAATACCAAGTTCTAGCAATTTCAAAGGTCATAATTATTCCCATCACTTTCAGAAAATATTCTCTAACGAGACTCCCATAATGCAGAGTTGAATGACTCATTTGTTTCTCCCTGTTCCAGTGTCACTTATTTTTGAAACTCATTTGTAGCTGTCTAATTTCAGATTATTGTGCTTTTAGCTTTCTCAATATACCTCACTGTCAACTTCTATAGTGGCTTTCTCTTTATAGTGCTTACTTCTCAGGATGGGATTATGTAAAAAATTTAACGGATTTGGGGTCTTCCAATTATAGAAGTCTGGGAAACTCTCAGATGCTTTAAAAACATAGATGAAAACATAATATTTCTGCCAAGCATTTTTTTTTTTCAATTAGAAACCAGATTCTTGTAAACACAGCTTTGTTTGTTCCCATTATCAAAGTTCTCATAAGGATGAAAACTGAGAGAACATGCTTTAGCTCCCGAGGGAAGCGTGATTTTCAGACCATGTTTAAAACATCGAGCAGAATCAAACAAGGAGAGGAGAATCAAAAGTCTAGGATGGCCTGTTTAATTACTAAGGCAAACAACAGGAAAATGATAAATCATAGATTGCAGTTGTGCTGGTTGTAAATTTGCTGTTGACTTTTTTTTTAATGGTGTAAGCAAGGTTAAGAATCTGAGCACCTCTCTTGCTTAACAGCTAAGCAGGGAGGGGGGCAACTGATTTGCCTGGGCTTTGTATTTGCATGATACTCAGCATAATTTCATCCAGGGGCTGGGCATGATGGGAAATGGTATGTGTGGCTGATTCAAATCCTCTGAACCTGGTGTATTAGCAGAAGGAGGAAATGAAATATTGTCTTTTCATGAAATGCTACCCTTTGATTTGTATATCTGTTATACTGAGAAGCTGATGGAAAAGTCACCACCAGCAACAGAGAACTTGGAGAAGAGTGAGTTTCAGAGTGGGTGCAAAAGTGGAGGGAAAGCCACACCACTGTATTATTTACATTATATATATAACAGTACGTACATATGAGCATAGGAGTGGCCATACTGCATCAGACCCCGGTCATCTTGCTGAGTATCTGGTCTCTGAGAGTGACCTCTATCAGAACATCAGGGGAGTTTACAGGACAGGGCAATTATGGAGTGAACCACTTGTCTTCCTCTCTCAGCTTCTGGTAGTCAGAGATTTAAGGTTGCCCAAGTATGGGGTTGTGTCCTCACCATTTTGACTAATAGCCATTGATGGGCCCTTCCCTCCATGAACTTATCCAGTTCTTTTTTGGACCCAGTAATACATATGGCCATCAACACATACCATGGTAATGAGCTCATCAGGTTAATTGTGTGTTGTATGAAGAAGTACTTCCTCTTGTCTGTGTTAAACCTGCTACCTAGTAACTTCATTGGGTAATCCATGAATTTTTGTATTGTGGGAAAAGGTAAATACGTTTTGCCATACTTTCATAATTTGATAGACCTCTATTATATTCCCCCTTCGTCATTTATTTTCTAAACTGAACAGCCCGAAGCCTTTTAGTTTCTCCTTGCATGGAAGATGTTCCAGATCCTTGATCATCTTTGTTGCCCTTCTCTGTACCTTTTCCAGTTCCACTATATATCTTCTGAGATGGGGGGACCAGAACTGCACAGCGTAGTCAAGGTGTGGGCACACCATGGATTTACATAGTGACATTATGATATTTTGTCTGTCTCTTTTCTAATAGTTCCTACAAGATGATACAAGAAGTGATTCTGAATGATGGCAATGTCAAAATACATTTGATTTCTACTCAATTTTACAGACATTTTCATTTATTTATGGATTTACTGACAGTGTTGAAATTGTCAATTTTTTTTAACTGAGTCTGTAAATTTACGAATGGTCGGCAACCCTGCTCTATGTAGGGCTATAACCCTTAACTACATTCTAATTTCTGTCAGAGAGGTAATCAAACCTGTGTATCACGGTACTCCCACATCATCGCCTCTGAATGCAAAACATTGGCCAGGTGTCTGGGGCAATGCCAGGGATGGCTGTCCTGTCTGCCATCACCCTGTCCCTAAAACCCAAAAGGATTTTCCAGCATTAGAGAATACTGACATCAATAAAATTATCTTGTGCTTTTTATCCCTCCTTGCTCTGAACAGCTTGTAAATTCTGAAAGATGATGTCTAAAAGGTAACACTAAGGAAAGAGAGAGGTGTAATTATGGTAGCAATTTAGTTTAAAGAAAATCAGTCCTATCCATGTAGAAGAAGTGAGATGAAGTAATTTTGAGGCCTATTACCTCATTACAGATTCAGACAAATCTGTGACAGCAGACAAGCAACATTGAGAAAGGCGGGAGAATAAAATGCCTAGATATTAGTTGTTTCGTCACAAAGGCCTGTCACTGATTAGAAAAATAGCTGAATAATGAGCCTTAAGTCTGGAATATGTACAGGCTCTACAAATCATGACACAGATGCAATCAAAGCATTACAATTGTAGCAGCCTTTTCAAAGTTAGGTGGGTTTCGTGTAAAACAAGATCTTATTTTAACAAACATGAAAGTTGGAAGCATCATAATGAACCCACTCTTTTCAGGTCTGTAATATTTTTGCTTTTCTTTGTATAATTCAGTGCTGTTTCAAAGAGAGATTGATAAAATGCTTGTTTCCTCATCCCTGTAAGATTCTAATCTAACAGTACGGCCATTACAGCCTTGTTTTGAGAGGCTTTCAAAGGACACCATGATCCACTGCAGTGAAGAAAAAAACTAAATCTGGAGTTTAGCAGCACAGAAATCAACCTACCGTGTTGATCAGAGCTTAGCGAGATGCTCTGATGGAAGTTGCTAACAGGATTTCAATGTGTGTGTAAATATTTCACAGTACTATCTACTGTGATCTCATGAGGAAAAAAAAAGTCATAGTGGGATCTCTTTAAAATATTACCAAAATAAATCAGACGGGTTGAAGTAAGAAGGATCATAAGAGTATAGGAATTGTAGTATTGGTTCGGACTAGGGGTCCAGCTAGTCTAGAATCCAGCTATCAGCAATGGACAGCACTTATTGCTTTTGAGAAGGAACACACAGCTCATAGCCAGGCAGTTATGGGGTATCCTGCCCCCAAGGGGAGTTTCCTCCAAGCTACCAGTACTGAGAAGTTGGTCTGTGCACTAAATATCAGGGTTTATATTGCTTCCAAACCACTTTTTTCCTATTTTTAATATTTGCTATTTCAACTCCAGTTACAGCTATCCTTATCTATGTCAAACCCCTCTTTTGAATTGTTTTTAGTAGCTGGCCTCAATTATACCTTGTGCTAATGAGTTCCAAAGGCTATTAATAAAATGTGAAAAAAACCTACGCTTTCATCAGCTTTGAATTGAAAGGGGAGAAAAGCAGAGGGTTTAACATCTTTCTCTGTTACCCCAGCCTAGAAGAAATGTTGCCAACATTTCAGAATCATCGTCTCTCAATACCTGGTTTTATTCCTATTATTTATTTGATGGCATGCAAGAGTATATGAGGCACTGTATTGACTGAGGCACAACGCTGGTATAAGGAGGTGGTAAATATGTCTTAGTGTGCAAATAACTAGGAGTTTCCTAAAGGAGTAAATTGCTTGTGAAGAATAAGACAGTGTTGTCTCTCATGCTCTGAAAAGGAAATCTAAGGGAGGAAACAGTTAAGAGAACATCTGGTGTTTAAAACAGTACATGAATAACTAACATTGCTGCAAGTTCCAGAGGGGTAGCTGCGTTAGTCTGTATACAGCAAAAACAACGAAAGTCCTGTGGCACCTTAGGCTATATCTACACTTGTTAATTTAAGTTGACTTAGTTAGGTCGACTTAATTAAAGTCGACTTAAAAGTGCAAGTGTAGACATAGCCTTAGAGACTAACAAATTTCTTCAGGCATAAGCTTTTGTAGGCTCCAACCCACTTTGTCAGATGACATTGCTGCAGTAGAAATGCCTCACAAGATAGTGTGTACTGTTACACATTTTGTGCAGCTGGCTAAAATGCTAGGTATAACACAGGGATGTATCTCTGATTCACACCTGGCTATAGAAGTGTTCTCATGAGCAGGCAACTCCAGACTCAGGATGCCAGCATCTGTTTATTAATGCGATGTTATTTAATGTGCTGCATGTTGTGGTGAAGGGCCCTGAAAGGGATGCTATAAAAGATAACATGTAAAATGATAAGTGATGTGCATGCTTTCTGTTCTGTCACTGCTGGCCAAATAGCCAACTGAGTCATTTACCTGAGTGCAGAGTGAGTATAACGCTCTCCCACAGCAGAATGGTCGCATTAGCACCTTTTTTGCACCCACTTTTCACTCATGGGAATCACAGCACAAGGTGCAGGGTGATGAAGAATTGGTCCTTGGGAGCCATTCTGTTTTGTCACTCAACGCTTTCTCCTCCAAATCAGAGAAAGCAGATGTCATTGGCTATGTCTACACTTGATAAAATTAGTTCGAATTAGTTTAACTTGCTTAATTAGCTTAATTCGAACTAGCATGGCCACACTGGAACGTTAGTTCGAACTAAGCAAGCACTTGCTTAGTTCGAATTAGCGATCCCCATTCATTTCAATGGCCCGTTAATTCGAACTAAGAAATTAGTTCGAATTAACATGGCCACATTGGTTAATTCGAACTAGTTAGTTCGAATTAACCCCTTAGTTCGAATACCCTATTCGAACTTATTAGTTTGAAGTAAGGAAGCCCTTAATTGGAACTAACTAAAGCCTAGTGTAGCCATGGCTTTAGTTAGTTCGAATTAAGCTTCCTTAATTCGAACTAACTTGCCAGTGTAGACCTAGCCATTGTGACTTACAGCTGTCCTTTGAAGGATGAGCGTTTGACCAGAAAGCATGAATTGTTGATATCAACATAAATCCTGTCTCTTAGCAAACTCTCTCTGCAGCCAGTCATGCTGATCCACAGGACTGACTGTTTAAAAAGTGTGGAACACTTTGGGACCCCGCCTATAATTGTTTGATAAATATCATGCAACTACAAAGATCTTAGCTCTAGGCAGCACTTTGCTGTTAGATCTTCTCTTCCCAGAATTTGCTTCATTCATTCTTCAAGAAGGATTTTCTGTAGCATTGGGATTCAATCCAGCCAGCAGATTTCAGCATTGCATTCAGATTTAAACTCCAAACAGACCATCTCTTAAATGGCTGAGTCTTCTGCCAGGTGTGAGACATGGCAACTGCTTTGTCTTTGATGCACATAGAATACCTGTGGTCTGTGGTAGAGAACTGTACCTTTAAGAGGATCTGGCAAGAGCTGGTTGGAACTGGACACAGAATAAAGCAGATCTTTTGCAAGCTCCTTAAGCACTGACCAAGGAGATCAGGACAAAAGTGCCCTAAAGCCTCCCGAGATTTTCTGCTGTGTGTCAAATAGGGAAGAATTGGTAAGGGAAGTAGAGGTGGGTGGTAACCTGGGCAGCAGTGACTATGAGATGATAAAGTTTAGGATCTGACAAAGGGAAGGAAGGAGAACAGCGGAACATGTACCCTGAACTCTAGAAAAGCTGACTTTGACTCCCACAGGGAGCTGATGGGCAGAATTCCCGGGGAGGCTAATATGGGGTGTGTGGTGATGGTGGAGGGGAGGGGTCCAAGAGAGCTAGCTGATTTTAAAGAAACATTATTGAGAGTGCAGCAGAGGTTAAAGTATGCCGGAACACACCGGAATGCTGTTCTGGGGCCCACAAATTTGATGGGCCAGCATTCTGGGGCCCAGGAAACCAGAAAACTCCAGTGGAATTCATGTTCTGCCATGCCCTGCCAGCAGGCTGCTGCTCACAGGTCAGCTGGGAGCAGCAGCCACCGGCTGGGCTGGGGAGTTTTCAGATCTCCCACCCTGAGCATGCTCAGAAAGAGCATGTTCAGGTGGGAGCGGCCTCCTAGCCAGCGCCACTCTGGATGCCCCTGCAGCTCTCCAGGTGGGTAAGTTTGACAGGGAGGGTGGGCCAGGGAGCCGGGACCAGGAATGCTGGGGAGCTGGACCAGGAATGCTGGGGAGCTGGACCAGGGAGGCTGGGCGGGCTGGGGAGCCTGTAGGGAACTGGGGGGTTGGGGAATGGGGACCAGAAGGGTCAGAGGCTGGGGGGGCTGTTGGGGACCGGGAGGGTTGAAGATCTGGGGCTGGGGAGCTGGGGCCGGGGATCTGCCAGGCAATGGGGAATGGGGGGGGCCCAGGGAGGGCCCAGGTCGGACAAGACTCAGGTTTGGGGTCTTTAAGGGTGACTGGGGATATGGGGTGGGTTCCCATGGGAGGCTCCGTGCTGGGGGGCCTGGTCCAGCCCGCCTCCTGTTCGGTCCTGGAGTGCTGCTGGGAGCCAGGCTATGGCTGTTGCCTCCCCTCTGGACTTGGGGATGCATTCAGCCCTTTCTTTCTCTTCTTTCTTTCCTTTTCTTCTTCCTTTAAAAAAAAAACTTTAAAAAATTAATTTTAATTAAAAACCTTTTAAAAAGATTTTAAAAAAACCTTTTTAAAAATTAAATTTCAATTTAAATTAATTCAAATTCAATTAATTAAACATTTAAACCCAATTAATTAGAATTACAATCCATTTTAATTCAATTAATTAATTTTTATTTAATTTTAATTAAATAACTGGTGGCCCTTCAACATTTTAAAATCTGTATTTTGGTCCCTCAACCAAAAAAGTTGGGAACTACTGACTTATAATGCAAAATTTTAAGTGTGTTCATTTGCTCACTCTTTGTCTTTCTAATGATACTGCTATCTGAGCAAAAAAACCAACCCCTCCCACTCCCCCCGAAAATCCAAACAAACAAGGAGTCCTGTGGCACTTTAAAAGACTGACAAATGTAGTTGTTAATTTGTAAATTTGTTAGTCTTTAAGGCTGCGTCTACACTTGTAAACTAAGTTGACTTAAGCTTGCTTAAGTCAACTTAATTTACCCTGCGTCTACACTACAGTTTCCTTAAATCGACTTAAGCAACTTGCTTCAGTCTACTTAAGGAAAATAAAGTAGACTGAATGAAAATTATGTCGACTTTATTAAACCTAGATTTAATAAAGACTTAAAGCTTAATTTGACTTTTTAAAGACAAATTAAGCCAGTGTAGACATGGGCCCAGGGAGTAACCTGATGAGCCATTAAGGACATAAGGAATACAACCATTGTGTCCTTAATGGCTCATCAGGTTACTCCCTGGGCCCATTGTACCTGGCAGCTTCCTTAACATTAAGGACACAATGGTTGTAGACAGCCTGTCTCGGGTGTTTACACAGAATCATACAAGTTAAAGTATAGATATAACAACCATATTCCTAACCTCTAATCCAAAAACAATTCCTATACATGAACTATATAACCATTCCCAGCAAATTATTACCTTTCTATTGATACGAAACATGACATAGCTCCTATGGATTATAGCATATATGAGATATTAATAGAAAATAATATCATAAATGAGAGGCAAACAAATAGAGCTGTCTTTCCACTCTGAAGAGGTGCAGGACAAAGACAATGCAAATTAAGCTCCCTGGCTGAGGAGGGAAGGATCATGAAACAAAGTCCTATGGTGCCTTAAAGATTAACAAATTTCTTTGGGTATAAGCTTTCGTGGGCTCCAATCCACTTCATCAGTTGCATCTGACAAAGTGGGTTGGTGCTCATGAAAGCTTATGCCTGAAGAAATTTGTTAGTCTTTAAGGTACCACAGGACTTCCATTGTTTTTACTGCACACAGACTAACATGGCTACCCCTCTGGAAATTGTCATGATACAAAGGATCACCTGACCTGAGGATGGGGTGTGTTTGGAGGAAGAAGTGTTTAAAGTGTTTGAGGCTTTTTGCTAGAGAAACTCCATCATGAAACATCTGCATCTACAAGCAAGGACTGTGCCCTGCCCACGAAAGTGCAGACACTGACTGAAAAGCATCACTGATCAGACAGTGGGTAAAATTAAAATGGACAACACAGTAAACTTTAGGTTAGAATGCGTATTTCCTTTTGTTTGGTAGTGGTTAACTCTTGATTGATTGTGCATTGATTGTGCATTGATTTGCTAAATACTCACTTAAATCATGTTTAATCAATATACTAATGTTTGATTTATCTAAAGTTGTGTGAATGACTAATCTGGAGCAAAAGCTGTTTGCACATCAGTTTCTTTGCTAAACTGAGGGACTTGTGTATATGAGCCTGCAGTAACTTGGGAAGGGTCCCAATCCCTGCAGGACAGAAATTCCTGATGTGGCATCTAGGGGCTAGGAGAGCTTGTTGGGGGACCATCCCCTGAGTGACTAGTGAGCATATATCCACTGCCTGGGATCGATTATACACAGGAGGCAGGTGTGGGCATATCCAGGAACGGGGATCCACTTAGCAAAGCGTGATAAGTTGGGGTCCAGGTCTGGTACTCTTCACTGGCCTGGAGTCAATCACATGTGGGACTATTTGCTCATTGCCACATCCCTGCACCTGATGCTGATTGGGAACTCACTAGCCTGACTGTTGTGTGTTTTGTTTCTCTCCTAGGTAGATTTAGGAACAGAACCTGGCTTGTTGTGGTAATGGAATTGGAACATTACAGGATAGCTCATCCAACAGCAAACCAGATCAGATTCCAGGTGGGGAACATCACACCATCTCCTCCATCATAATTCCTGACTGGAGGAGATAAATCATGTTAGTGTAAACCAGGAAAGAGAGGAGACATTCCTGTATTTGGTGCAACAAATAAGGGTCCTGTGGCACTTTTTAATACTAACAGATTTATTTATTTGACTTCATACTCACTCTCAACCATTTCAGATTTGGAGATGACTTATATATTCAAGTAAACGGCACTGCTATATGTACCCCGATGGCCCCACAATATGCCAACATCTTTATGGCTGACTTAGCACAACACTTCCTCCACCCTCGACCCCAAGTGCCACTCCTCTACTTATGTTGCACTGATGACATCTTCATCATCTGGACCCATGTAAACGAGGACCTTAAGTAATTCCTCTGAGAGTTCAACTATTTCCACCCCACCATAAACCTCAGATTAAACCACTCTATACGAGAGATCCACTTCCTGGAGTCTACTGTACAAATAAGTGATTGACACATAAACACCATCCTATATCAGAAACATACTGACTGCTATGCTTACCTCAGCTTACCTCAGTTTGCTCAGTCAACATTGCACCACATGAGCTGCAGATGTATTATTTGGCTAGAGCCAGGAGATCATGAGAAAACAGAGTGGGGTATTACGGAAAAGGTTGTGAAATTAAAATACCAGCAGCACTTCTCTGTATTTCCCCACCAGTCCTGGCATCCTATCCCTTGTTTGTCTTCATCTCAAAGAGCAGATACAAAGCCACCCCCTGCCCCCCTTTCCACCACTTGTGCCTCAGCACTGAGCAGGAAGTCTCTCCACTCTACACCTTTTGAAGGGATCAGCCCTTTGTGTAAGGTGTGATTAGTGTTATGCCTGGATTTTGGGGGAGTTTACTTGCAGTCAGAGAGAGAAGCCAGCACACAGGAGTACAGAGAGATATGAACATCACAGAGTCTTTTATTCAACTACAACTAAGACCAGCCAGAAGTGGATGAGCTATTCTGTAATGTTCCAATTCCATTGCCACAACAAGCCAGGCTCTGTTGCTCCATCAACCTAACAGGGACACAAAACACACACCAGTCGGGCTAGTGAGTTCCCAATCAGCATCAGGTGCAGGGATGTGGCAATGAACAAGTACTCTTACAGGTGACTGACTCCAGGCCAGCAAAGAAATTCCCAACTTTCCTGTGTATGTTTCCTCAGTGCTGGGCTTTCCTCGTCATTCGCTAGCTTTTGCCTCCTTTGCATTAAAAGGAACTTCCACGCAGCCACATGCTATCCTCAGCCCGTTCCTCTTCTGCTTCCTTGAAAAGGACAAAATGCTATCTCCACCTTACTGTGCCCAGAGGAGGCACATGAGGTGAATGAGGAGTTCTGGAATTATGTCCCAGAGACTAAATCAGTGGATTTTCTCTGATGCTAACATTCCCTTCATTGCTGTACCATTTCCACACAGTGCAAATCACCCAAACTCACCCTGAGGATCTTGCATGAGGCTAGATTTTTTATTCCTTCCTGATCTCTCCAGCCAATCCTGAGTGCATGGGTCTTTGGTATTTGCTTTAGTAGGGGAAGCAGATTGCCCAAGAACTGGGCTAATAAGGGACCGTGACAACAAGAATTGTCTACACAGCTGGGTGCAAGAGCTTCTCTTTGTGCACAGATAAAGATTTCCATTGACGTGGAACTGCAGGAACTTTAGTAGCTGAATAATTAAGAGAGATTCTGGGTGTGTCTAACACAGAAAAAATAAGTGAAGATTAGGTTGGGATGTATTAGATAACCTCACTGGAAAGTTGCCCTCTTTACTAGAAAGACAACAGAGTCGTGTGGCACTTTAGTCTTTAAAAGTGCCACAAGACTCTGTTGTCTTTCTACAATAGACTAACACGGCTACCCCTTTGGAATTCCTCTTTACTAATATAGCTGCAGGGTACCAAGTTTCTCAATTTAACATTTTAGGGGCTATTCCTAGCTGTCTGCAGGCTCCACCATGACTAGTTTAAGACAGAGCACTTACATGGCATCTCCACTAAAGAAACAGTCACTGTCAGGTCAGGGCTGGTTATCACACTCCAGGCGGATCTCCAGCACTTTTCTCGTGTAGACAAGGCCTGAAACGGCTACAGCTGTCTGGCTCTCATAAGCAATGACCAAATGAGAGTTATGTGGCCACTGTCTGTAAATATCTGAAGGGTGTTGATTTCTGGGGGTGAGAGAATTTTAGGAAGAAAACTAGGAGGAAGAGAATGAAATGAAGGAAGTAAGTTTCTCTTAAAGTTTAGTCTGTTTATTAGAGATCTCTTAGCTTCGGAGCCTCTCTCCTCAGAATATTTAAATTTGGCCTGGAAATCTCACCTACCCGGTTTCTAATGATTCTATATGTTGCTTCTTCACAGTGGAAATCCAATGGGGGCAGGTTTGGAGAAGAGCAGGGTAGATGCTCTTTAAACAGCTTTAAAACTGCATTTAGTTAACATCAGTTTAATAAAGGGAAATGTGGAAAAGTGATATTTTCCTGCAGCCCCAATGCAGACAATGGGTTATTGAGAAAAAGGGCTTTTCCTAACTCCCTTCCTCTTCCAATCCCTACTTATCTCACTGTCTCTTTGATAGCCATCTCTCAGATGGAGCCCTTCCATGGTAGTGGGGCAAAGCATAACAACACAGCTCTGAATGGCATTTGCTTGTACTGTACTGACAGACCTATTGATCTCAGTGGGGAATTGAAGAGCTGTTTGGTTCCTCTCCCTTTGAAACATCCCATGTTTTTCTTCTCTGATTGCTACCAGAACTTAGCACCTGTCCACTGTCTATCATGGTCTCCTCCCCTTAGATCCATAATGCTGAGCTGGAGTCTCTTGTGCCATTGTCAGAGACCGGGATCTAAGTGGTCATGTCTAGTCATTGGAGCCTTTAGCAAGAAATAAACTTTGAGTTCCTGAGTCCAAGGACAGCTGCCAGCAACAGAAAATCAAGAATTGGATCCAAGGGTCAGAACTGGGTTACCTGGCATGAAGTTGGGAAAAGTGAAGGTGCTGGGCTAACCCAGCCATGTGCAAATATTTTGTGTAGCCACCATAGACTTGCTGCTACTGAGTGTAAGAGGTGGTTTGCTGATTCAACCCTCTAAGGAAGCAAGGGCAGCTGCTGCTCTGATTCCTCACAGCTGGGCAAGTCATTGAATGTTTTTACATGTAGTCACTTATTGCATGTTTCTCATTTTTTGTTTCATTGATTTGAGACTGTCTGATATATTACGGAGTAATGCTATGCCCTCACAGTGGCAGCTGAAGCCAATGAGAGTTGTTCTTGAATATATGCAGTGCTATATTATAATGCTCAATTTTCTGAAAAATCAGGTCCCAGGTATCTGAAGATGCTCCCCCCAAATTAGGGGATACTTTTTTTGTGTGTGCCTTGCTTCCCCATGTGCAAAACAGCAACAATTGCCCCTTATCTCACAGGGTTGTGTTAAGGTGCTGTTATGAGCACCCCATAAACTGGCCACCGCCTCCCTTGTGATATACAGACATAGAAACTTTTTCTCCTCAGATCACGTAGAGAAACTGTTTATCAGATACTGTCCCCAGGTCACATACCAGATACTGTCCCCAGGTCACATACCAGATACTGTCCCCCAGGTCACATACCAGATACTGTCCCCCAGGTCACATACCAGATACTGTCCCCAGGTCATATACCAGATACTGCCCCCAAGGTCATGTAAAGAACTCATGGCTGCTAGGCTTGTGACTATCCACATGCTTTACTGCACGTAGAGAACTCCTGGCTGCTAGGCTTGTGACTATCAACATGCTTTATTCGGACCCTGATTCGCTCTCAGACAGCTCCCGAAGGGGTGGGTCATCCCCCTCGCCCATGTGCTGGAGGGCAAGTCAATCATGGCTGCTCTGGCCCCCCCCCCCAAGGGGTGTAGAAGGCTCTGACCCGGAACCTAGAGAGCTGGTGAAAATTCCTTTGCACAAATAAGGACAGGAGGAACCGGGCAGACCCTCGCCCCAAAATTCCTGCTGCAGCGAAATCTGGCCAATCACAGCCCTCGGCAGGAAGCCGTGGCCTGGGCAATAAAAGCTTCCATGCCGCATGGAGCAAGGTGAGAGTCTCCTCGAGTTAACTGCTAGGCCTGATCACCCTGCAGTAGGAGTTCCCCCGAGAGTGCTGGCTTGAGTCAATTTCAACCTCCACCTTGAGACGTCATGCTGGTAAAGATGCCCTTGAAGATTTCCATAGAGATTTCAACAATTTCCACAACACAATCAAACTTAGCCTGGAACACTCCACGCAAGAGATCCACTTTCTGGACACTACAGTGCAAATTAGCGATGGACACATAAAGACCTCCCTATACCGCAAACCTACTGATCGGTATAGTTACCTACCTACCTCGAGCTTCCATCCTCGACACACCACACGATCCATTGTGTACAGTCAAGCCCTAAGATATAACCGCATTTGCTCTGACCCTTTAGACAGAGACAGACACCTTCAGGATCTCTACCAGGCATTCTTAAAACTACAGTACAAACCCGCAGAAGTGAAGAAACAAATTGACAGAGCCAGACGGGTACCCAGAAGTCAACTACTGCAGGAGAAGCCCATGAAAAATAACAACAGAACGCCACTGGTCGTCACCTACAACCCCCAAGCCAGACCTCTTCAACACATCATCAAAAATCTACAGCCTATTTTACAAGATGATCCGTCACTCTCTCAAGCCTTGGGAGGCAGACCTCTCCTTGCTTTCAGACAGCCCCCTAATCTTAAAAGGATACTTACCAGCAACTACAGATCACAGAGCAGAAACACTAAAGCAGGAACACAGCCCTGCAGCAGACCACGCTGCCAACTTTGCCCTCATATCTACACTGATGACACCATCACAGGGCCTAATCATGCCACCTACTCCATCAAGGGTCCGTTCACCTACTCATCCACCAGTGTGATTTATGCCATCATGTGCCGGAAATGCCCCTCTGCCTTATATATTGGACAGACAGGACAGTCTCTGCGCCAAAGAATCAATGGACACAAATCTGACATCAGAAATTGCAACACTGCAAAACCTGTAGGGGAACACTTCAATCTCCCTGCTCACTCCCTTAACGACTTGTTAATAGCTGTGTTGAAACAGATGAATAACAAATCACAGCTTCAAAGAGAGTCTGCAGAACTCGAACTTATATGCAAATTTGACTCAGTTGTCTTGGGGTTAAACAGGGACTATGGATTTTTCTCGCATTACATCAAGTGAATTGACCTCCCCTTCCTCTATGTGCTGTTCCCCAGTGTTTTGAATGCTAACACCTATTTTGATTTGCTGTTACAGCCTGACCTGATGCTATGTCATACACTCCCCTGCATTTAATTTCCTCCCACTCTGTAACTTTCCTATCTTCAAAGCGTCTGACGAAGTGGGATTTTCTCCCACGAAAGCTCATGCGATCAATAAATCTGTTAGTCTTTAAAAGTGCCACAAGACTCTGTTACCTGCCTAATAGTCATGGTACGTATGTGAACCCGAATTCCCACCCCCCCACACACACGTTTACTCCTCATGATTGAATGTGAATAATTCTTCTACCTCAGTTTTAACCCTAGGTATTACAATTGGTGTAGGTTTGGGAATTATTGTTATGTTTATTGTTTATGTATTGAACTCTGTCTTGTTATACTTTATCTCTGAATTATCAAAAGAGTCCAAGAGGAGGG
Organism: Pelusios castaneus; assembly: GCA_007922175.1. NCBI lineage: Eukaryota > Metazoa > Chordata > Testudines > Pelomedusidae > Pelusios > Pelusios castaneus. The sequence continues at coordinate 4,172,208 of ML685902.1, forward strand.
TTTATTCTAAAGGTTTATTTCTGTGTAACTCATGATATGCTAAACTGTGAAGGAATCACCTGGGGCTATCTTGTTATCTGTGAAACTGACTTCTGAGTTTAGTCCAGCAAGCAGCCCCACTGTTAACCCTTTGCGTCCCCAAGAGGGGACTAATAAATTTTATTATTTTTGGCCACCACTTTAAGTTTCCAGGAGCCTTCCTTCTCCCATCCTTTACCCACTGCGGACAGGATGGTGTGAAATTATGTTTGTGAAGGACTCAGATTTTATAGTGATCAGCACCATAGAAAAGTCCATGAGGAAATTAATCATTCTGTTTTCAGAGCAGGATGTGTATAGTGGATGGTAATAAAGGCTTGGGGCCACAAATTGAACAATGATGAGATCACAAAATATTGAATAGCTGGTTATTGTCAGAGCTGCCCATTCTGTGCAATGAAAGATGCATGTGTCCTGTTGAAAACATATTATGTGTTCATGTAATTAGAGATTGTATCATAATAAACATGCAAAAGGGGGTTGGCATTTCCTAAATTTGAGTGCTTGATTTTGCAATCGTAATAGTGTTGTGGTCTGCCACAGGCAAGTGTTCGTTTTGATACCAGTTTGTGGAAATGAACACTGAGGCCTGGTCTTAAAGCAACCCTCTTTATTGGAAAACAAGCGCTTACCAAGGCGATAAGAAGCCCCTGCATGATGGCCTTAAGCAGGCTACTGAAGGGTGGGAGGCCCACGGGTTCATGACACCTCACAGTCAAACCGGATACTGATGGTCCGCGATGACTTTTCAGGGGCTGCATTTAAGCCCACTGCTTTTTGTACTCATGGAGAAAGTGCCATGCTGGGGCTGTAGAGTCCCCTCCTCCCCCCAATATATGGTAAAACTGCATTAGCATTAACATCAGTTGGCTGTTAACTAGGTCACACAGCTGAGAGGAAGTCTGGCACAGGCTTGTGCTGCTTGCTGCAGGCTCAGACACTGTTTACAGGAAACGTTTACCACAGCTACTAGCTCGAGCAGTTCTTAGAAATGACAGACAAGCTTACTATATGTTTTTAGCTTTTTAAAATGGCTACTCTTAGGCCAAGAGAAAAGCCTGATCCAGCCTTATCCCTATTCGCGTGACAAAATTTTCGGGCCTGGATCGGCCTACGCACCACAATCCACCCCTTGATAATGCTAGGTCCGGCTTTGGTACCCATGATACATGGCCTCCAAGCATGCCAGCTTCTGGTACAATTGTCAAAATTTACAGACTATTACAGCCATTATCACAACTAAAATTACCAATACTGCTAAAAAAAGGATTACTGGTTGCATAACAACATTAAAGAGCTTTGTTGCCCCAGGTGACCATCCGTTGAAAATGTCCCACCAGTGGTGTTCGGTGACTTGCTCCAGCTGGACTGCCATCTTGACGACCCCCTGGCGTCTATCACCATCCATACATGGACGGTGTCAGAAAGCTTCGTGGAGTGGTGATAGTGGTGTTCAGCCTGCAATCTAGGCAGATAGATGGCACTCGGGGGTGTTATTTTGAGGGATGCCCCTACTTGCTCCCACTGTTTGGAGGATTTTTGGCTAGGACGAAGCACTTCATTGTATCACATGACTGTTAGCCACACAGACCTCGGTTCAATTGACCTGAAAAAACATCTGTTCCATTAATATAATACCGATGCCATACACAATCCCCAGGGATGGGGTGCAAACAGGGATGCAGTTTTTTTCCGAGGGCACACCCACTCCTGTGGCCATTTCACACACAACCCAGGGTTAACGGTATAATTATCTTGGTCTATCCACTTGGGGTGTCCAAGTCCTGAAAGCACTTCAGGTAGGATTACCAGGGAGCACCACACTTCCCGCGCCCATGGTTCCCCATAATTGAATGCTACCTTGCAACGTTGGTCCTTACACCAGAAGTGCATGGGTCTGACCCATGCATGGCTGGGCAGCTTTAGCTCCTGTGCCCAGACGTCAGGGTTTTTTTGTTGCCATTGCAAATAGAACAAGAGATACTGCTGGTTGGCCTCTAGCTGCATCATTAGGCATTGGCTTCTATTTACAGTGATACCTAAGCTTCATAATGACAAATAAGTTTCATAATGCGATAGGTTATTCCATGTCCAGCCTGCCACCCCTGTATTGTACTGAGGTTAGTCACTGCAGCTGGGTCATATTAGAACACTTTAAAGTCTGGCGCCTAGCCAGATGGGGAGCTAAATGGGACGGGGTCTGAGTGCCACTTCCCCATTGTGTTCAAGTGACCTAGGGTGACCGTGGCGTTCCACACCGTCTTGCCGATGACCCTGCCTAGCAGCGCCAATAGGTGGTCCTTTATATGGGAAGGTGCATTTTTAATATGTCTGCCCTGCCCGTTATTGAATTTCATCCTATTCCTAATACTCCAGTTTACAAGGTCACCCAGATCTTTCTGTATGATCCCGATCCTGTATGATCCCGATCCTCCTCTGTATTGGCAATACCTCCCAACTTGGTGTCATCTGCAAACTTAATTAGCACATTCCCACTTTTTGTGCAAAAGGTTGAATAAAATTAGTCCCAAGACTGATCCTTGACGAGCTTTGCTAGTAACCTCCTTCCAGCTAGACAGTTCACCTTTCAGTATGACCCTCTGTAGTCTCCCCTTTAACCAGTTCCTTATCCACCTTTCTATTTTCATATTAATCCCCATCTTTTCTAATTTAACTAATAATTCCCTATGTGGAACTGTATCAAATGCCTTGCTGAAATGTAAGTAAATTAGGTCCACCACATTCCCTTCATCCAAAAAAATCTGTTATTTTCTCAAAAAAGGTGATCAGGTTGGTCTGGCATGATCTATCTTTTGTAAAGCCCTGTTGTATTTTAGCTAAGTTACCATTCACCTCAATATCCTTAAGTACTTTCTCTTTCAAAATTTTCTCCAAGACCTTGTATACTACTGAGGTCAAACTAACAGGCCTCTAGTTACCTGGATCACTTTTACTCCCTTTCTTGAAAACAGGAACTACATTAGCAGTTCTCCAGTCACAAAGTCACAATGTGTTCACAGATACATTAAAAATCCTTGCTAATGGGCTGGCAATTTCATGTGCCAGTTCCTTTAATATTCTTGGATGGAGATTATCTGGACCCTCTGATTTAGTTCCATTAAGCAGCTGAAGCTTGGCTTCTACCTCAGATATGGTAATTTTTACCTCCACATCTGCATTCGTATTAGCTGCCCTACCTCTATCCCCAAGTTCACCATCACCCTCATTAAAGACAGAGGCAAAGTACTTATTTAGATATTCAGCCATGCCTAGATTATCCTTGATCTCCACCCCATCCTCAGTGTTTAGTGGTCCCACTTCTTCCTTCTTTGTTTTCTTCCTATTTATATAGCTAAAGAACCTTTTACTATTGGGTTTAATTCCCTTTGCGAGGTCTATCTCTGCTTGGCTTTTGGCCTTTCTCACTTGATCTCTACATGTTCTGACCTCCAAGAGGTAGCCCTCCTTTCCTATCCCTCCCATCTTCCACTCCTTGTAGACCTTGTGCTTCCTCTTAATCATCTGTCTGAGATGTTTACTCATCCAGCTCGGTTTATAACCCTTCCCTATAATTTTTTCCCCCTTCTTTGGAATGCAGGCTTCAGATAGTTTCTGCAACTTTGACTTGAAGTGGTTCCAAACATCCTCAATGTTCACATCCATAAATTCTTTGGTCCAGTCCACTTCTCTAGCTAATTCTCTTAATTTTTTGAAGTTAGCCCTTTTGAAGTCAAAAATACTAGTCAGAGATTGATTTTTGTTTATCCTTCCATTCAGTTTGAACTGGATTAGCATGTGGTCACTGGAACCTAGATTGTTCCCTACAACCAGTTCCTCTATGAGGTTGTCACTACTGATCAATACCAAATCTAAGATTGTGTCTCCTCTCGTTGGTTTGGAAACTGTTTGATTGAGAAATTCATCCGCTATCACATCCAAGAAAAACTGGGCCCTTTTATTGCTACTGACACATGTCCTCCAGTCTATATCTGGGAAGTTAAAATCTCCCATAATCACACAGTTCCCAGTAGTGTTTACTTTCTTAAAAGCCTTAAAGAGGTCTCTATCCATGTCCAAATCAGATCCTGGTGGTCTGTTACACACCCCAAGCACTATCCCAGGAGAAACTCTAGTAGCTTTCTTCCCCAATGTGATTTTGAGCCAGATACACTCTGTTTTACTAATTCCATCACTTTGAATTTCTTTACATTCTATTGCATCATTGATAATACAATGCCACTCCCCCACCTTTGCCATTACATCTGTCTTTCCTAAAGAGCACATAGCCTTCAATACCCATACACGAGTCATGACTACTAGTTTCAGTTATCCCTATAATATCTGGTTTCACTTTCTCTACCAGTAGTGCCAGTTCCTCCATTTTGTTACCTAGGCTTCTCGCATTAGTATACAAACATTTTAGTTTTTTGCTGCTTGGCTTCACTCACATTCCTTACCCAATGTGGCAGTGTTGTTCTACTGCCAATATTGCCCATCAGACCAGTATTTGTACTTCCCTTCTTTCTAATTTGCATACTGCTCCCCGCATCTTTGTCCTTTCCTATTTCATTTTCCTTCCTCTCAATGCTAATATCAGGTGTTGGGATGGTCCGGGCATCTCCCAACCATCTCCCCCGACTCCCTAGTTTAAAGCTCTCTTAATCAGTTGAGCTAACCTCCCTCCTAGAAGTCTGTTTCCCTCCCTACTCAAGTGAAGTCCATCCCAAGCAAACAGTCTTCTGTCCATGAATGTCTCCCAGTGCCCATACATCCCAAAGCCCTCCTTATAACACCACTCCCTGAGCCATCTGTGGATAATCAGTATCTTCTCACACCTATGTTGTCCTCCTGTAGGGACAAGTAGAATCCCACTGAAGATCACCTCAGCCTCTAGTTCCTTGAGAGTCTTCCCCAGCCTGACATAGTCTCCTTTGATACATTTTAATGAGAATCTAGCTATATCATTTATACCCACAGGAAGGACAATCAGAAGATTCCTTCCCACTCCCATGAGGATCCTTTTCAGCCTTAGATCCACATCATGTATGTTAGCTCCAGGCAAGCAGCACATCCTTCTGTTCTCTGGGTCAGCCTGTTATAGTTATAGGCCTGTCTGTCCTTCTTAGCAGGGAATCCCCAATCACATAGACTTGCCCTTTCCTCAGAATGGTGCAGTTCTTCAGCTTATCCCCAGTTCTTTCTGGCTGCAAGTCATGACTTCTACAGTTGCTCTTTGCAATCCTCTGCATCCGCTCCTGAATCCTCCCAGGGGTCTTATTTATCTCCATTGCCTCATCTCCACTTTGTATAGGATTACCTGCTCTCCTCTTCTTCCTTTTACTCCCACTTTCAGTAACCATCTGCTGTGCTCCTTCTTCATTTGCTAATGCAGCAAACGTGTTTCTGAGCTCTATTTCTCCTTCAATGGCTGTTCTTTTCCTCTGCCGGCTTCTCACAGTCAATGCTTCCACTGGTCACTTTCCTCACCCAGCAGCCTCCCCTCAGAATTGGGCGCTATTGCTTCCATCCACAGGTCTTGGTTTTTTCCTCCAGCCTCCCCATTTATCTACTCCATCAACTGTTCAAAGCCCCTTCTAAACTCAACCAGGGTTTCCACCTGCATCTCTAACCCTCGGATTGTCTCCTCCCACAGCTCTATGAGGAGGCACTTCATATAGACAAAGCTCTTTAGAGGTACCCCCTCCAAGATCATGTACATCCCACATGGGAAAGAGCTGAATCATCCTGACCCAAAATTTCAAGAAAAACTCAGCCGGAGGCAGACACAGAGCATGCAAAATTTCAGTGCAAAGGGTTACAGTTTGGTAAAGTTATGAGCAACTGAAAACGGAGTCTAAGAAGAGGAATTGTTGGACAACTTAAATAATAGTTGGTGCTAGAAACCATGTCTATAATAATACATTGTCCCCTTCTGCTAGGTTTTGCCAGCAGCAACAAGATTTGGTTCAAGGGGGTCCTCTTTAAATTAACAAACACCAAAGCTTGAGCCCCAATCCAGAAACCAGGGGAAAATTAAATACTTCCCCTGGGTGTCATTAGTAGGCAATATTTCTCCTCTGACAAGCACTGAGTCTGCCTATAACACAAGGAAGACTTCATTAGAGTGCAAGGGGGCACAGAATCAACTTGGGAAAACACACCAACTAGACATATAAATGAGTAATTAGCCATCCTCTGGTGTCTTTGGCAGAAGCCCTTTAACTCTGTTCTCCACCCTCCAGTGTAAAAGTTGGGTATGCAGTTGGCTAATTTAAGTGTTATCCTACACTTCAGAACTACACTACATAAATGAACTGTCAGTAGCTGTAATGTCCCAGGAACATCCTTACCCAGGAGAGCTTCTGTCTCTCTGGAGCTCTGGGTAAACAGCTTTGAAACAGCTCTTGGCCACTCTTTCCTCTGTTCACCAACAGATAGTAGTAGTGAGTTACCTGCCTTCTAGGAGCTTCAACCCACTGGGCTTACACATTCAACAGTTAACAATGACCCTAGCTCTTGCAGCCTTTCCCTGTTGGCCCTTCTTTCCCCAGAAGCTGACTTGTTTATTCTTTAAGACACTTTTCTGAAGAAACTGGATTTGACTTAACCTGGTCACACAGATTTAAATGGGGATGGTCCCCCAGCAAGCTCCCCTAGCCCCTAGATGCAACATCAAGAACTTCTCTCCTGCAGGGATTGGGACCTTTCCCAAGTTACTGCAGGCTCATATACACCGGTCCATCAGTTTAGCAAAGAAACTGATGTGCAAACAGCTTTTGCTCCAGATTAGTCATTCTCACAGCTTTAGATAAATCAAACATTAGTATATTGATTAAACATGATTTAAGTGAGTATTTAGCAAATCAATGCACAAGCAATCAATCAATCAATCAAGAGTTAACCACTACCAAACAAAAGGAAATATGCATTCTAACCTAAAGTTTACTGTGTTGTCCATTTTAATTTTACCCACTGTCTGATCAGTGATGCTTTTCAGTCAATGTCTGCCCTTTCATGGGCAGAGCACAGTCCTTGCTTGTAGATGGAGATGTTTCATGATGGAGTTTCTCTAGCAAAAAGCCTCAAACACTTTAAACACTTCTTCCTCCAAACACACCCCCTCCTCAGGTCAGGTGATCCTTTGTATCATGACAATTTCCAGAGGGGTAGCCATGTTAGTCTGTGTGCAGTAAAAACAATGAAAGTCCTGTGGTACCTTAAAGACTAACAAATTTCTTCGGGCATAAGCTTTGTGAGCACCAACCCACTTTGTCAGATGCAACTGATGAAGTGGATTGGAGCCCACAAAAGCTTATACCTAAAGAAATTTGTTAGTCTTTAAGGCACCATAGGACTTTGTTTCATGATCCTGCCCTCCTCAGCCAGGGAGCTTAATTTGCATTGTCTTTGTCCTGCACGTCTTCAGAGTGGAAAGACAGCTCTATTTGTTTGCCTCTGCCTGAGCCATGTGAAAGCCATGAAGACATTTTTTCACATAAGTACACATGTATGATGCTGCAGGAAATATGCTACCATAACATGTAGCATATGTCCTGAGCATTCCAAAAAGGACCTTGCAAAGCATATTTTGCATTAAACCATACAATTACATTGCAAACTTTCCTGTTACACAGATAACATAAAAGTGGGGGGGCTGCACAGATGGACATCGTGACAGATGGATTTTGCATGAGGTGGGAGCCTTGCATTCCCTGAGCCAGGAATTAGCATGGGTGGAGGTTTGTAAAGTGGACCAGGAGCTGGAGACCTAGTAATAACGCCAATCAGAGAGATGGGCCTGGCAGCAGAGAGGACATATGCAAGAGCATAAGGGTTTCCACGTATTTGTGTGTTGTGGCAGGGGGAAAGCTAGAGAGATAATATAGTCCCCCCCTTTCGCATTGGGAGAGAGACAGGTAGGGCATCTTCTGGGGTAGAAGGGCAGGGACTGAGACTAGTTAACTGAGACAAGGGGCTGGATTTGAGTAAATGGCATTAAGGACAAATCTTAGTGCTCTAAGGGCTAGTGCTTTGTGTACAGTTGTTCATGTTATTTCTATCAAGGACATATTACAACATAGAATCATAGAATAATAGGGATGGAAGGGACCTCATGAAGTCATCTAGTCCAACCCCCTGCTAAAAAGCAGGACCACTCCCACTAAATCACCCCAGCCAGGGTTTTGTCCAACCGGGCCTTAATAATCTCCAAAGATGGAGATTCTACCACCTCCCTAGGTAGCCCATTCCAATGCTTCACCACCCTTGTAGTGAGAACATTTTTCCTAATGTCCAACCGTGACCTCTCCAGCTTTATAAGGCTTAGTTAAGATCTCATGGTAACCTACGCAGGCAACACATCCCTTGAGCAAAATTCCTTTACCCATCTATGAACTAGCTTAGTTATCTAGGATTCATTAGAACAGGACTAGCTAATAATTTTGCAACTAACATGCTTGATCTTGACTTTTCTATAGAAGAGCACTCTCACCAGAAGCAGACCTATGAAGGTATAATCTCTGTTAAAAGCTCTCCATGAAAAGGCATACCTATCAGCTGCTGGGGTGTAGGTGGCCTACCGGCTGGGTGGAGCAAACCACACCCGGTGGTTGCGGTGGCAGTCCAGGTAATACTAACCATAGATCTGAGAATTAGTCACCAGTCCAAAGGTGCAGCAGGAGTCAGGGTCAGGGATAAAGCTGAAAGTCAGAACTATAGAGTCAGAAGCCAAAGGGTAAACTGGAGTCATGGTCAGGAATGTAGCCACGAGTTCATTAAAGCTAGGAGATAAGAACCGGAACAGAGCAGGCTGGCTGTGACTGTAGACGGGCTAGGAACAGAGTCGGGAGCAGTGTCAGAGCACAAGGTTGCCAACCATCTGTAAATTTAGGCACAGGCTATGTTTTAAAAGTATGCAGAATTTACTGCTGTCCGTAATTTAAAGGAAAATGTCTGTAAAAATCTCTCCATCACCCACCAGCAGAGAGACTACCCTACTTTAAGAGCTGCAGCTGGCGCTGCCCCTTTAAAAGCCACTGGAAACCTGAACGTGAAAGTGCTCCAGGTGCACAGGGGTGGTTTGTTTGTGAAAGCTCCTGCCACCAAATGAGCCTCTGATGGCCGTGCTCTTTCGGTGGCGGGGTCCACTTTAATTTCAGCTGCCGCAAGAAAGAGCTGGTGGCCAGGGCAACCTCAGCAGCGGGGGAAGCCTGGGGGCCAGAGGCAAGCTATTTATAGTGCTGTCAGTAAAAAAAACCTCAACTTTATCAGAACTAAAAGGCAAGGCTGGCAGCCTTGATGGGCAATGGCTAGAGCAGATATTACAGCTATGCGCACAACTGGAGGAATAGGCCACCTGGAGTAAGAGGAACTTCTGTAAGACTCAGGAACAGAACAGTGGCTCCCTGCCCAGTCAAGAAGTACCACCATTTGGAGGGGGCTCATTAGGTCCAGCTGAGCTTTCTGGATTACCTAGCAACCCGGCTCAGAGCCAGCCCTGCCCCAATATTACCAAAGAGACCATAATGGAAGTAACCTTATTTATTCTCTCTCTTTTGTTTTCGATTCTGTGATGAAACAGGCTTAGTTCACAATAGGAATTATTTGGTCTGTTTCTAAACATGGTGGACCCCGAAGCATGACAAAGAATGCCATGTGACTAAAATAGTGGGAATTGCTTTCCTGAATGGGCATTAAGAGAGACAATTATTAAGATTGGTGTCCCTAAGCAAGAGAACTCCATTAACCTGGAGATCTTTGTGGAAGTGCTAAAAGGGATTGATCATTACCCTTAAAAGCATATTAGGTATGGTTGAAAATGCTTCTGTAGATCTCAGACTATACTGGATACAACAAAATATTTTATTCAGAATGCATTGGACACCACAGAGGTTGCCCAAGGTAAAGGTGTTATTCTCTGATGTTAGTGCTATAAACAAAACAAAACAAAACAAAAATCAAGAAAACCAACCAACCAAACAAACAAAAAACGCTGATGCATACACTATGTGACCATCCAGCTGTGGACAGAGATACATAGAACAATTAAAATAATATTCGGCTTCTGCAGCCAAACCTCAGTTGAAAAATTATATCTAAAGATATTTAGCTGCTAAACTGGGTTCATCTGCACCACAAAATCTTTGGTTCTTAAAGGCTATAACAATGATCATCAAGAACATGAGTTTTAAAAATGGATGGATAGGCTTATACCCAGAAGAGAGCAGTGGCCTTTGGACATGACTGAGTATCAACCAAAGAAAGAATAGTTTATCGGCACAGAGCTCAATTATATGAATTCAAAGAAATGTGGACCCGGGTTCTAGATACAGGTGGATAAAAATGTTGAGACAGCTCAAATAATGCCACACTTCCATTCAATCTAAACACTCTGCTTTTTTCATTTCCCCCCTCCCTACCTCCGTCTATTCATATATGCCTTCTCTTATTGTATTACTGTTACTCAAACACTAACTTATTAGGGCTACATAGTATTGCCTGACTTCGTTGTCTGTTCTTGCAGCTTTGACAATCTATAAATTTGTGAAATTCCTTAATATTAGCCTGTGAAGTATGCCATTATTTGGAAATATACACAGCTGCAAATCATTTACCCCTTTGTACATTTAATTTTCTGTTTCTTTATGAAAATCAGTCACACACAAGACTTCGCCCCAGCCATTTCTTGGTTCTCTGGGCAACTAATTTTAACAGTTTTTAGAATAAAATTACTTGGTTCCCAAAATCTTGAAACACTCCTTTCTACTTGATATAGCCCTGCCTCCTTTCTCAGGCCTTCTCATAGTGGTTATCACACCTGCTGGGTATTACTCTCCTTCCAGCTTCCTCACAGTGCCTCCTTCCCATGCAGATGTGAGGACAGTACATGCTCACATCTCTGATTTGGGTCAATAAGACACAGACACTCCTGTTTAAGAGCAGTGCTAAATTTTAATAGTGTTTCATAGGCAGGTGCTTAGGTTGGGGATGAGCAGAGACAGGTTCTTGTTTAGTTGCAGCAGAACATCTTCACATCATTGAGTGCCGTGTCATCCCCCCGGCCCTGGAATGCCTCCACCTTTGTCTGGATCCCACAAATGGACGCAGAGATGCAGCGATTGCTCCATGGGCCAAAATGACCCCAGGCATGTGAGTTGCCCATCAACCCGGTCCCATCTGAGCATGTGAACTGGATGTTGTTGGCCGCCGTGTCATCACCTTTGCCCTGGTACGGCTCCACCCTCAGAGAGAAGGATATCAGCTTGCTCTCGGGGCACCAGTGGACCCCAGTCCAGCTGCCCCACCTGCCAGAGAAGAAAATAACTGCCTGAGACTTATTCAGGGTCTGCTACCCACCAGGGGGCACCAATCATCTTAGCTACAGTGCACCAAGCCCCGTGCTCATAGGACATACAGCAGTAACCTATAAATGGGCCAGAGATTCTTTTTGAGTTTTGTTTATTTGTTTTGGTTTGGTTTGGTTTTTTGAGTAGTGTTTTTTCTTGCTTGTATTTAACCTTAGAAACATCAAAAGTGTCAATCCTGGTCAGTCCGGGTTTTGCTGGAGAACTCCCTGGGGGTCTCAGGAGATGCACTTTGGGTGACACTTTGGGAATGTCTGTAGAAATAAGCAATTCTGGTTGATATTATGGAGTGTTACTATGAAAAGCTGCTCTGTCATAAATGCCTCACTGTATGTGGATCCACCACTGCTGACAGGACACACACCAGGTATTCTCCAGACTGATTAGGCCAAGGGGAAGCACTTAGTGTTAATGACAATGTTTTGACCATGCAGAAGTTATGTAGAAGTGTAAGTGTCTGCATCCCAAGGCAAAAGGTAATTCTACCTCTGTTCGAGGGGAGGATTGAGAGAGTTTTTGTCGGGGGGGGGGGGGGCGGAGTGAGGTAATTGAAAATTACTAAGCACAGAACAAAGAAAGTAGCTAAGTGACCAGGAGGGTTTTAGAGATGGGAAGAGCCTGATAAGAGGAGGAAGCATTAGGCAGGAGAGAATAAGAGTAGAGGAGCCGGGGAGAGAACTCCATGATGCATCCCAAAGGAAGGGTGAGCTGGGAAGTGAGAGACATTGTAATCAGGATGTTTATTGTTTTGTGTGATTTGTACTCTTCTGGGCTTAATATGCCTAAGTAAAAGAACAACTCTGTTAGATTCTGGGCAAAGTGATTGTGTGTGTTAGTGTTTCACAACTGGGGGAATTCAATGGAGTGGGGGATCTGGGAAAGGGTATATTTAAACAATTGGGGTACTTTACAGGTCAGTGCCATTCCTGGGAATCTAGGGCAGGTGGGGACATCCCCACTTCTGTGAAGGAGTAGCAGATTGAGTCAGTGCGAGGAAATACGCCAAAGAAACCACAGGAGGAATCAGTGCTGCAGCCTGCTGAGAGCCAAGGAGGTTTAAAACACAGGGGATCCAGGTACACAGAGCCTTGGCTTCCCTGTACAGCAGTCCCATTGTACCTGGGGCATAGGGGCAGGGTGGGCAGGGACTGAGAGTCGACTTAGGGATACTCCACGTCTACACTGGCTTAAGTCGACTTTAGAAAGTCGACTTAAGTCTAAAGTCGACTTTAAAGGAGGTTTAACAAAATCAACATAATTTTCCTTAGGTCGACTTAAGCAGCTTTCTTAAGTCAACTTAAGGAAAGTGTAGTGTAGATGCAGAGTAAATTAAGTCAACTTAAGCAAGCTTAAGTCGACTTAATTTACAAGTGTAGACGCACCCTACAGCAGGGCCAGGATTTTACTCAAAAAACATGAAGGCTGTAGCTATAAATCCATCCCTCCCTGCCCTCCCAACTGCTGCAGCCTTCACACTGGATTCTGGAGCTGGTATAATGTCATTGGGCACTGTTCATGGTTATTCTATCTGCAGCTGTAGATTAAGAGGGTAAGAAACAAAAAGGCTACTCACTGTCCCTCCGTGGACCCGATAACGGAGCCATCAGTGCAGTACAGGCGAATGCCATTTAAAGATGTGTCATCCTGTCCAGTCTTACTACCTTGGAAGCTCTCCACCTGAGAGAGGGGAACAGGTCAGATGGTGACACAGGTACAAACTGGAGGAGAAGGAAAATTCCACCACCCAAGCAGTAAACCCTTCCAAATTCTTATTATTAAATTAACTGCATTTCTTAAGAGAAAGGAATATGTCCAGTAATAATTAGAGCCAGGAGGCTCCTGACACTTATAATAGCCATTGCCCCGGGAAGCTGAGATACAGCTAAACAACCTTTCCCATATGTTCCCCTTTATGTTTTCCACCCCATTGCAATCCATGCTGTAAAGCAGAGACCCTGGATCCCAGCTAGGAAGAGTGAGGAGTCTGCCCCACCACAACCCCCACACTGGATTTTCTCTCTTGCAGCAACAAGATTCAAAGCAGCTAGAGAGGGGAAATATCCAAGTTGGTTTTAAATGAAGTGGTGATGGGGATCCCACTCATTCCCTTGCTCTGCAGATTAACAGATAATCTGGCTCTGGCAGAGAAACCTGGGTAAACTAGGATAATTTTGTTGTTCTAGCCTTAGTGGTAATGACCGTCTAGTGTAGCCACAACTATAGTGGCAAAAAAGTCCTTTTGCTGGTGTAGCTTATTCCAGTTTGGTGAGCAAAATATACTATCCTGGCAACAGCATGTTTGGCATATCTGCTAGGACTTTTGCCACCATAGAAATATTTTCAAAAAATGAAAATAAATCCCACTCTTGACAGGCATAGCTACAACAGCAAAACTTTCAAATAAAGTTCTGCCCTCAGAATAAGTTTCAAGCAAACTGCCTTTTATTCCTTTTGTCTTATGTTTGTCCCCAGCTATGTTCCCTACCCCCTCTTGTATGAACACTTTTCCAATACGTACAGACAATGGTCACATCCTCATCTCGAACTCGTCACTTACCTCAGCCAGACAGATTTCACTCTTTTAATATCTCTTCCTAGCACTGCCCTTACATTCCTTTCAGCCCCAGATCTGGGGTCACAAATATTCCCTGCCTCACTGCCTTTAATAAACTGAGTGGCCCCGTATGCCAGAGTGTAAGGAAGAAAGGACTTAAAACAAAAAAAACAGAAGCAAAAGCGAGGAACAGTCTAGAGTCAAGAGAAGTTTTTGCTGAAGACTGGCTGATGAGTGTGGGTCAGAGAGTGAGGAAATGGTAACGGGATGGGAAGAATTTTACCTTCAATGCAAATCCATTGGCGTAGCCAGAGGGGCAAAACTCCTTTTCTCCCCAATCACCCCATTGACCTCCATTGGGCACAGTGAGGGTGTTGATGTAGCTTCTTGCCTCTGCATCCTGGAAGCAGCAGGAGAGGAGCAGGAAGAGCATGGCAGGGATGAGGGGCGGCATGGTGAAGTATCAGCTCTGGATCTACCCACAAATAAACTTGTGAATGACCGACGCCCTCAGATACAAGGGATATTTATACCCATGTAAGCTGGTTTCCTTTGTTGGCCGGGCACCAAATCTTTCTGGGAGCAATCAATCATTGCCACATAGATACTCACCTGACCATCTCTCTCTCTCTCTCTCTCTCTCTCTCTCTCTCTCTCTCTCTCTCACACACACACACACACACACACACACACACACACAC
>ML685903.1:14925-38130 GCA_007922175.1 Pelusios castaneus
TTCTTTCTTTCTTTCTTTCTTTCTTTCTTTCTTTCTTTCTTTCTTTCTTTCTTTCTTTCACTGTATAAAGCAAGCTTCCATATATCTGAATTTTGCTTTTGTTGTTGTTGTTCATGCTTGAAAGTGTTGGGAAATGTTATGTTTTCCTCTAATTAAACTTAGGTGTATCTGCATTGGTAAACATAGTTCAGTACTAAGGAACTATACAAGATCAAAGAACTCATAAAATTGATTATTGTAATCCAGTGATGTAAACTTTATTCTATAGTATTATTTGTGAATATATATAATTAGATGTTATTAAATATTATTAATAGGATATATTCCTTATTTATTTATGGAAATGTCCACATGTCCAATGTTAACCAATAAAGGAAAATTTCAGTAAAATATTAATTATAGAAAAAAAATAGTTCATATGAATTTTGAGTTGAGACTGGGGTACTGTGTTTTATATCTATTCATTTTATTAATGTATGGTAAAATTTTTATTAGAAAAATCTCAATGACCTGTAGTGTATAGTATATAGATTTTGCCAAAGATTGTTGGACCTTTGTAGCGATGCTACTGAACAGCTGTTCTCTTGGCAATCATATACTATGTCAGATAAGGTGCTGAAATTCAAAGAAGTTGAACAGGACATCAGAGATACTGCAAAATAGGCCACTGTTATGGCATGAATATAGAGCATCAACCTTTTGTGGTGCTTAGCACCATTGTCATCTGAACTTGGTCCCACTTTTGTTGGTACCACCTCATGGTGGAAGTCTCCCTGAAGCCTTCGTTCACACATACCTATTCAAGAGCAGCCAGGCCTTAGGTGTGTAGCATGTCATTTTCTTGAACATCAGTTTTCTTAAAGAAGTTCACTTATTTTGTGTCTTCACTGTCCTATTTTATCTTTTTTTATTTTATATTTTATCCTATTTTATCCCCCTGCAAACAGGGGAGTTTGAGAGGGAGTCTGTGGGAAGTTTGTGGTTTGTGGAGCCACTATGGTGAAGAAGAGCCACACCACTTGTGCCAGCACTGCTTCTGTCTCCTCTGCCTGCGCCTGTATCCAGACAGACATACTGGCTATGTCTACACTTGTAAATTTAAGTCGACTTCAGCATGTCCACACCTAAATTTAAATTCGACTTAGGGGGGAACTTACAAAGTCAGCCTTTGCCCCATTGTACCTGGGTACAATGGGGCAAAGGGGGACAGGGACCCTGGCAGGCCATAGGGGCAGGGTGCCTGTGGGGGGCATGCCAGGCTCTCCCTGTGCTACCCCTTGGCAGGGAGGGCAGTGGGGGGAGTCCTGGAGAGCCCTAAGTCAACTTAGAGTCGACTTAGGGCTACTCTGCATCTACACTGGCTTAAGTCAACTTTAGAAAGTCGACTTAAGCCTAAAGTCGACTTTAAAGGAGCTTTAATAAAGTCAACTTAATTTTCCTTAAGTCAACTTAAGCAAGCTGCTTAAGTCGACTTAATTTACAAGTGTAGACGCACCCACTGACTGTGGATATCTCTACCCAGATCCTGGCGTGCACTTGCAAGGACTGTGGTCTGCATTTCCCACTCACAGACAGTCAGGATGGGGAGATCATTCAGTGTGACAGGTGTCTTCTAGTGGAATCTCTCAGGAAGCAGGTAGGGAGTTACAGGAGGAGATTGCTAGGCTCAGAATTATCCATACCCTGGAGAAGTTCCTGGATAGTATCCATGAGGAAACATGCAAGGATGAGGAAACTATCCAGGTGCAAAAGACTGCTGCCACTCCCTCGGAGAAGGATGAGATGGCTCAGGAACAGGGTGGACACTGGCAGCTGGTTACTTCTGGCACCAGACAGTGCTCCACCCTTGCTTTCATCCCATCCTCCGTTGTGGTAAAGAACCACTATGTGGCGCTACAGATGAGTGACGAGGTGGAAGAGGAGAAGCCATGCACATCTGAGGTTGGGAGGATCACAATGGTCACACCCAGGAGAAAATGTCGGATTGTGGTGGTCGGGGACTCTCTTCTGAGGGGGATGGAGGGACCCATCTGTCGCCCTGACAAGGCCTCTTAGGAGGTATGCTGCCTGCTGGGGGCCCGTATCCGAGACGTTATGGAGGGATTGTCGAGAATCATCCGTCCCTCTGACTACTACCCCATGCTACTCATCCATGTGGGAACCAATGATACTGCAAGAGGTGACCCTCAGCAGATCAAAAGTGACTACAGGGCTCTGG
Organism: Pelusios castaneus; assembly: GCA_007922175.1. Lineage (NCBI taxonomy): Eukaryota > Metazoa > Chordata > Testudines > Pelomedusidae > Pelusios > Pelusios castaneus. Next base: position 17,144 of record ML685903.1, read on the forward strand.
GAGCATGGGTGAAAGAGTTCAGTGCACAGGTGGTGTTCTCCTCGATCCTTCTGGTCAAGGGTAGGGGCCTGAGCAGAGACAGATGTATCCTGGAGGTGAATGCCTGGCTGCGAAGATGGTGTTACCAGAAGGGCTTCGGCTTCCTCGACCATGGGATGCTGTTTCAGGAAGAAAAACTGCTAGGCAGAGATGGACTCCACCTATCGAGGAAGGGGAAGAGCGTATTTGGAAGCAGACTGGTTAACCTAGTGAGGAGGGCTTTAAACTAGGTTTGAAGGGGGAAGGTAACCAAAGCCCACAGGTAAGTGAAACTGAGGGAGACCTGGGGGAAGGGATGTGTTAAGGGGCTGTTATGAGCACCCCATAACGTGGCCGCCACCTCCCTTGTGATATAAAGTCATAAGATGCTGTTTACCAGATACTTCCCCCAGGTCACATAGAGATTGTTTACTAGATATGCTCCCTAGGTCACATAGAGAAACCGTTTATCAGATGCTCTCCCCAGGCCACGTACCAGATACTCCCCCCAGGTCACGTACAGAAACTGTTTAGGCTTGTGACCATCAACATGCTTTATTCGGACCCTGATTCACTCTAAGCCAGCTCCCAAAGGGGTGGGTCATCCCCCTCGCCCATGTGAGGGCATCTGGAGGGCAAGTCAATCATGGCTGCTCTGCCCCCCCCCCTCAGGGATGTAGAAGGCTCTGACCCGGAACCTAGAGAGCTGGTGAAAATTCCTTTGGCCAAATAAGGACAGGAGGAACCAGGCAGCCCCTCGCCCCCAAATTCCTGCTGCAGCCAAATCTGGCCAATCACAGCCCTCGGCAGGAAGCAGTGGCCTAGGCCATAAAAGCTACCATGCCGCATGGAGAAAAGAGGGAGTCTCCACGAGTCAACTGCCAGGCCTGATCACCCTGCAGTAGGAGTTCCCCCGAGAGTGCCAGCCCGAGTCGATTTCAACCTCCACCTTAAGACGTCATGCTGTTGCTAATTGCCTGCCTGATAGTCTTGGTATGTATGTGACCCCGAGTTTGGTACGTATGTGACCCCGAGTATCCCCCACGTTTACTTCTCATGATTGTTTCTTTTCCCTTTAAATGTATATAATTGAATGTGAATAACTCTTCTACCTCAGTTTTAACCCAAGGTATTACAATTGGTGTAGGTTTGGGGATTATTGTTATGCTTATTGTTTTATGTATTGGATTCTGTCTTGTTATACTTTATGTCTGAATTATCAAAAGAGTCCAAGAGGAGGGTTTATTCTAAAGGTTTATTTCTGTGTAACACATGGTATGTTAAACTGTGAAGTAATCCCCATGGGGCTATCTTGTTATCTGTGAAGCTGACTTCTGAGTTTAGTCCAGCAAGCAGCCCAACTGTTAACCCTTTGCGTCCCAAAGAGGGAGACTAAAAAAGTTTATTATTTTTGGCCACCACTTTAAGTTTCCAGAAGCCTTCCTTCTCCCATCCTTTACCTACTATGGACAGGATGGAACTTGGGGGTGCTGAGGCAGTAAAAGCAGGAATAAAAAAGAGGGTAGTTAGAACTGGGGGGAGAGAGAATCAAATAATTGTTTTTTATGTCCTAATGAAGTCATAATACCTCAAGCGAATGGGGAAGGAGGACACCGGTAGCAATTGCAAGGAGGAAGATGAGACAGGAGAATCGACAGGGCAAAGTAGGGCAATCTGCCCGGTATTTTAAGTGTCTGTACACAAATGTGAGGAGCCTGGGAAACAAGCAGGAAGAATTGGTAGTACTGGCACAGACAAAGAACTATGATATAATTGAAATAACAGAAATTTGGTGGGATAACTTGCATGACTGGAGCACTGCCATGGACGGATATCAATTGTTCAGGAAGGACAGGCAAGGAAGAAGGGGGGAGGAGTAGCGCTATATGTAAAAAGGCTGTATGACTGCTCAGAGCTCCACTATGAAAGTGGAAACAAGCTGGTTGAAAGTCTGTGGGTTAAGTTTAGAGGAGAATTCAACAAGGTTGGGGTCTGCTACAGACCGCCAGACCAGAAGGAGAAGATGGATGAGGTGTTTTATGAACAACTAACAGATGTTTCCAGATCGTCGCAGGCCCTGGTTCTTATGGGGGACTTCAATTATCCTGACATCTGCTGGGAAGGCAATACAGCAGTGCACAGGCAATCCAGGAAGTTTTTGGAGAATATTGAGGACAACCTCCTGGTACAAATGCTGGAGGAACCAACTAGGGGCCTTGCACCTCTAAACCTCTTGCTCACAAACAGAGAAGAATTGATCGGGGAAGCAGAAGTATATGGCAACCTGGTCAGCAGCGACCATGAGATGGTAGAGTTCAGGATCCTGATCAATGGAAGGAAGGAAGGAAAGAAGCAGAAAACACACACTGGACTTCAGAAAAGCAGATTTTGGCTCCCTTAGGGAGCTGATGGGCAGGATCCCTTGGGAGGCTGATCTGAAGGGGAAAGGTGTCCAAGACAGCTGGCTGTATTTTAAAGAAACCCTGTTAAAGGCACAAGAAGATAACATTCCCATGTGCAGAAAGAACATAAAATGTGGACGGCACCCAGCATGGCTTAGCAGAGAACTCTGTGGTGAGCTGAAACATAAAAGGGAAGCTTACAAGAAGTGGAAGCTTGGACAGATGACAAGGGAGGCGTATAAAGATATTGCTCGGGCCTCCAGGGATCAAATCAGAAAGGCCAAAGGACAATTGGAGTTGCAGCTAGCAAGAGATGTGAAGGATAACAGAAAGGGGTTCTATAAGTATGTCAGAAGCAAGAAAAGGATTAGGGGTGGTGTAGGTCCATTACTGAATGTGGCAGGCATCCTCGTGGTGGATGATGCGGAAAAGGCTGAAGTACTCAATGATTTTTTACTTCAGTCTCCACAGGAAGGGACAGCTCCCAGGCTACTACATGGGGTAATGCGGAGTGGAGAGAAGAGGGGCTGTCGGTGATGGAAAGTCAGGTTAGGGACTACTTAAAGAAATTGGATGTTCACAAGTCCATGGGGCCAGATGAACTGCATCCAAGGGTGCTGAAGGAGTTGGGGGAAGTGATTGCAGAGCCGCTGGCCATTATCTTTGAGAACTGGTGGCGAACAGGGGAGGTCTCGGAGGATTGGAAAAAGGCAAATATAGCACCTATCTTCAAGAAAGGAAAAAAGGAGGATCCGGGAACTACAGACCGGTCAGCCTCACCTCAATCCCTAGGAAAATCATGGAGCAGGTCCTCAAAGAATCCATCCTAAAACATTTGAAGGAAAATAGAGTGATCAGGAACAGTCAACAAGGTCAAATCGTGCCTGACCAACCTGATTTCCTTCTATGATGAGATGACTGGATTTGTGGATGCGGGAAGAACCGTTGACGTGGTATACCTCGACTTTAGCAAGGCTTTTGATACGGTTTCCCACACCATTCTCGTCAGCAAGTTAAGGAAGTATGGGTTGTACGAGTGGACCGTAAGGTGGATAGAAAACTGGCTAGATCAACGGGCTCAATGGATAGGAATCAATGGCTCGACTGATAACGAGTGGAGTGCCCCAGGGGTCGGTTCTAGGGCCAGTTCTGTTCAACATCTTTATTAATGATCTTCATGATGGGATAGACTGCGTGCTTAGTAAGTTCACGGAAGACGCCAAGCTGGAGGGAATGATAGATACTCTGGAGAACAGGGACAGGATCCAGGGAGACTTGGACAAATTGGAACACTGGGCCAAAAGAAACCTCATGAGGTTCAACAAAGACAAGTGCAAAGTCCTTCACTTAGGACAGAAAAGTCCCATGCACTGCTACAGGCTGGGGACCGATCGGCTAAGTAGCAGCGCTGTAGAAAAGGACCTGGCGGTTATGGTGGACGGGAAGATGAATATGAGCCAACAGTGTGCCATTGTACACAGGGGGTGCCCCCGCCCGCCACTGTGGACCTGCCCAAGGTCCCCCTAGCCCAACAAAGTCGACCTAGAGCATCCAGTGTGGACACTCTAGGTCAACTTTGTAAGTTCCCCTTTAAGTTGACTTTAATTTTAAGTGTAGACACACTAAGTCAACTTAAAAGTGCAAGTGTAGACATAGCCATAGAGAGAGACATTTAAATCCACAGATTATTGGACAGACATGTACACTTAGGCTCAGTTCTGCTCTGCAGAACTTAAAAATATACTGTCATGTCTCTCTCATGAAATCAGCAGCCTTGTGTGATCATGAATATTAGACTATTATTGATTAGTTAGATAAAAACAGGATTGAACTTTACTTCAAACTTGAATATCTGTCAAATTTTGAAGGTTTCCAATACTCGATAAGGCATTTTGCTATAAAGAGGGTATTAAATAACAAATGGAAATGCACAGCTATATCTATTCATATATCAGAGGATAGGATTAAACTCCTAATCTGTATTTGAGATTTTGTAGGCCCAAAGGAAGACTTTGTGATGCGATAAGCTACGAGTAGGTGGTGTTGCCATTAATCAGCCTTGACAAAAAGTTTACTCTGTGTATAAGCAAAATAGAGCTGGTACTGACCAAGGACGTACCTTGCTTCCACCAAGTAGCAGACAATGTACAAGCTCTGTAAAATATGAAGATAAGAGCGGGGCAAAGAAATGTTGTAATTAAATGTGGAAAAACACCAAATGTGCATGCCTTTTACCCACTTAGCAAGCAAGAGTATAAAAGCCAATGGCCAAATTCCCCCAGTTTGGAGCCTTGTCGTTGGGGCAACTGCTGAGTTCACCGCCACGAGTCATGCTTCGTGCCCGCAGTTGTTTAACTGAGGTTCCCATCTGCGGAAGGGGTGTAAGTGTTGGTGCTTTCCTATTTCTTTGCTTTCTTGCCTATGTTTTTCAATAAAACTGTTTTGCTTTTACCTTTTACCCTGTCTCAAATGTAGCAGCAGGGAGGAGATGTAAGGAGGATGTCTGTAAAGTTTTGTGTGTTGGCATCCCGCCCTAAAATGCTACACTATATGGAAGTTGGCATATCATCTTCTTTATTCTCTCTGGAATTTTGAGCCAATCCCAGGAGCTGACTGCTCCAAACTTTTTCTGAAACAGGAACTCCAGATAGGTAATCACCTTTCAGGAAGGAAGTATTTTCCAGGGCTACCTTAATAGCTGATCAGCCCATGGAATTTACAGGTGTGCCGTTCAGTTACTTTGGCTAGATATATAGCATGTTTCCCACCAGTAGGTCCCTTTGCCAACTGGATACTAGAACTGTTATGTCCTGCAAAATGTGAAGGGTCTGAATTTATATATATGTATGTATGTATTGTAGCAAGGTGACTGACAACCTCCCATCTACCTCCAACCCAAGTAGTTCTGCAATTTTTAGAAAACAAAAAGCCGCCTTGAATTTTTCACTTACCATTGTCTCTGCACTTCTTTCACTGTGATTAACCAGGCTGAGTTCAGGGAATTTCTGTGGGTTGAAGTATCCGTCTCAAAATATATTGAAGTTCATTTTGGAAAAGTAAGATTTTATGTCCTTGAAATTCTTCAAAGATTTTTCTTTGTCTCTCTGTCTTTTCTCATTCTGGATCTCTTTATCTCTATAGGCTGCCTAGCCTCCACAGCTCACTTATATTGCAGCAGAGGCCTGAGCCAACATACCTTCATGAAGTCCTTAAGCAGACAGTTTTCCTGTAATGTTATGGTGGAAGCTGTAGACAGAGTCAAAAACCACATCCAGTACCAAAGACAGCAGGACGTATAGCTAGAGGGAAGTCCTGTGGAAAGGTGAGAGGTAAAGCTCAGACTGGCTGCACAGCTTGAGGACAGGGTTTCAGCACAATAACAGGCACTTGCTTTGCAGTTAGTGGAACAGGAATGGCAGCTAAGGGAGGAAAAGCTCAGCAGAAAGAACCCTTCGAGTTACTGATAGCTCTAATGGCAGCAAGAGTACCAATTTCTGCTGGGTCACTCACACCAAAGACTGCAGTGCCCTGTCATACAGTCCAGAAACAGCTTGGATAACTCCATAGTTGTGCAACCTATGAAATAAGATCCCATAGGCAGGATACCTTTGCCTCATGCAATCCTCCGTATTTATCCTCTCCCCTTTAGATGACTCCATCCTTATCTCCCCACATCAAGTACACAACAAATTAAGAAAAAAGGAAAAGGAGAATGAGGGCAGGAGACATGCAACAGAAGGGGAGTTCTATCTTGCTTATGATTTAGCTTTATCACTTGTTCATGCACTTTTTTGTTTGATTTTTTTTAATGATTCTGTTAATACTGATGTGTTGGCATGGTAATGGCAGCTGGCCTGCCCAGCAGTGGTTTAATGCTGTACTTTTCTGACACATATTTACAAATAAAACTTTATATTTGTATCACATAAAACAATGTGTATATTAAAAGTGAACACCTGATCAGAGACAATTAGGAATCAGTATGCAAGCATTAATCGTCTGTACAGTTAGCTATATGAATCCATACTTCATTTGTTTCCTTACACTACTCTTTACATTAGATCAGTTCATGGAGGATAGTTTAATCACTGTTTATTAACTGAGATGCTCAGGGATGCAGTTCCATTCTCCAGGTGTTCCTAAACGTCTCATAGCTGGGAACTTGGACTAGATGACAGTAGATTGATCATGTCATAAATTGTCCTGTTCTTTTCAATCTCTCAAAAGCTACTCCTGGAATACAGGGAACTGGGCTAAATGGATCACTGATCTGACACAGTATGGTCATTCTTACATTCTTTATTCTAAATGTGAATGACTCCCCTCACCTTAAGCACCTCAACACAAACACTACTTGATAAGTTGTAAAGTCATTCATAAGTATCTTAAATATTAATCAACACCCCCCCTCCAAGCACTGTAACTCTCCTCAATCAGTCAGACCCATCCCTCTCCCCACCAAGCATATTCATAAATGTACTATTCTCCCTCTTCCTTTAGACAAGCCAAGTCCACAATACAGGAACACAAAGTATCCCTGACATCTGGTGCATCCAGCTTCAGTTGTGGTAGGTGACCTTTCTGACTGAGTCCACCGATTCAGTGGTCCACCATTATTATATGTCCATTCAGGGGAAGAAGGCTCACCTCTGGCTTCACAAAGATTGTATAGGGCAGAGCAAGCCACAGTAATGACATTATAACACAAACAGGTCTGTAGATACTTCAAGTGAGATTTCCACCTGTCAAAAACACATTTAACAACCATTCTACACTTACTGAGAATATATTTATACCATATTTTGCCAGATCCTCTGAAATCAGGGTACAATTTCATAAACCAGGGCAAAAGAGTGTATATAAGGCCCCTTAGAGTAACAGTGGGGACAATAACTCTGTTTATGACAAAGTAATTTGGTGGGAATATTGTCCTACCCTACCCATGAATGGAGATTCCTATGTGCCAAAAAAAATCTAGCATTATAATTTTTTTCAGTGCAAATTTGTTGAAATTTAGAAATCAAGCTCTCTGGTTCATGAAGGCCTTCTAACAAAGGAGGTGTACCCTTTGAGGTTTTGTATACTCATGTGTTCTTTAAGGAATGTAAACTATGTGTACATGAGTCCCATCAATTTCTCCAGCACACTTAGAACACCACATTCTCTCAAAGTCACCATTACCTCAGGAGTATCTTGCCTGCCATGTTGAGGTAAACTATGTGCCTGATTGCCTCAGAAACCTCCAGTGCCATTTTATCAGTAGTCAGCTTTCCCACATGGCTGGCAAAGGACCTCTACCAGTTTGGGGTAGTCGTTTGCAGCAGATATAGCAAGCTGCATCTGGACCACTCCCAAATGTGCGTCTTCCTTATAGTTGACTTCAACAGGTGAGCATATAAAGACCAAAATGACTCTTTGGCAGGATGAGTTGGTGGGCTGTTCATACTTCATGTATAATGAAGAGTGGCTGCTCATTTTCCTACAGGGGACCATAGGACTAAAGTGGTCACATTTATAGTGGGCACTAAAGTGTCTGGGCTAATGTTGGTTTCACTTGGGTCTTCATACTGTAGTGTGGACCTTAGCAACTGGTCCAAGCCAGGGTTAGGAACTTTTTAAAGTATGGTTAATAATCAGTATAAACACTTAAGCCCTGGGTTTTGTAACTCAAGATCAGCTGATTTGAGTTCCACTAATCCTGGGCTTACATTACAGTGTAGATTTTCCCTGAGTTTCTTATCATGATCTATTGTTAAGCACAGTTAAGATTTAACAGCATCCTATGTATGTGAAGTATAACAAGAAAACAATAGCTTAGATAGATTCTTCAACTTGGCAGAGAGGCTATGTATTGGTGTAACATTCATGTTATTTAAGGCACGAACAAGAACAGTTTGACTTACTCAATGACTCATGATTAACTTACTTATGGCTGTCATCTGCAAGACTTTTAAAAACAACCTAAATCACATCACATTTATGCAGCTGTTTCCTCAGCTGACAATGAGAGCATTACATCTTTTTATAGCTCACTGAATGCCTATTTTCTGTAATTTTCTACATGTTATGCATTGTTTCTTCACTAGGGTTATATAATGTCTATGAATAATATAAAATGAAATATTTCAAGACATTTCCTAATATAATGTATCTTCTTTAATTACAAACTACAGGGGAGGGGGGGGGAGAATGTCCATATATATCCACTACGTTTTACTACATTTGATACAATCTTTGATTTTTTTCAGCAAGTTGTTACAGAAGCAGAAAGATGATCTTTCTTTCTTTCTTTCTTTCTTTCTTTCTTTCTTTCTTTCTTTCTTTCTTTCAGGATTTTTAATGTTTGTGTACTGTGCTAATATCTCAGAAATATCTTTGTTGAACTGAAAGACAAAAAATAAGTTTACAAGAAGTGGAAGCTTGTATAGATAACAGGGAGGACTATTAAGATACTACTCAAGCAAACAGGGGAGAAAACCGGAAGGCCAAATCATAATTGGAATTGAAGTTATCAAGGGATGTAAAAGGTACAGGGAGGGTTTCTATAGGTATATTAGGCACAAGTAGAAAGTCAGGGAAAGTATGGCGCCTTACTGAATACCTAGTGACTGATGATGTGGAAAAAGATAAAGTACTCAATGCTTTTTTTTTTTTGGTCCCTGTCTTCCCAGACAAGGTCAACTCCCATACTACTATACTTGGCAGCACAATATGGGGAGGAGGTGAGCAGCCCTCAGTGGTGAAAGAACAGGTTCAGGACCATTTAGAAAATCTGAACATGCCTAAGTCCATGGGGTCTGTTGCAATGCATCTGAGGATGCAGAGAGAGTTGGCTGATGTGACTGCAGAATCATTGGCAATTATCTTGGAAAACTCATGGTGTTTGGGGGAGGCCCCAAATGATTGGAAAAAGGCAAATATAGTGCCCTTCTTCTAGCAAGGGAACAAGGAGGATCAGGTAACTACAGACCAGCAAGCCTTATTTCATTCCCAAGAAATATCATCATCCTCAAGGAATCTATTTTGAAGTACTTGGAGAAGAAGAAGATGATCAGGAACAGTCATCAGGGATTCATCAAAGGTAAATCATTCCTACCCAATCTGATTGCCTTCTATGATGAGATTACTGGCTTTGTGAATATGGAGAAAGAGGTGGATGTAACATATCTTAACTTTAACAAGGCTTTTGATAGAGTCTCCCACAGTTACCAGCAGTTAAACAAGCATGGTTTGGATGAATAGACTATATGGTGAATAGAAACCTGGATAGATCATGAAGCTCAATGGGTAGTGATCAACGTCTAATTGGGAGCCCATAAATAAAGGGATTGGTCCTGGGACAGGTTTTGTTCAACATCTATAATAATGATCTGGATGATGGGATGCACCCTCAGCGAGTTCACAAATGACACTATACTGGGGGGGGGGGGGGGGAAGTGTTAGATATGGTGGAGAGTAGGGATAGAATACAGAGAGACCTAGACAAATCAGAGGATCGGGCCAAATCTGATGCACTTGAGCAAGCACAAGCACAGACTCCTTTTGTACTTAGGATGAAGGAATCCCATGTACTGCTACAGACTGTGGACTGACTGGCTAGGCAGCAGTTCTGCAGAAAAGGACCTGGGGGCTATAGTGGCCAAAAAGATGAGTCAAAAATGTGCCCTTATTGCCTAGAAGCCTAATGGCATATTGGACTGCATGCGTAGAAGCATTGCCAGCAGATCGAAGGAAGTGATTATTCACCTCTGTTCAGCGCTGGTGGGGTCACATCTGATCAATTTTGGACCTGCCTGTCTGCCCCCTCCCCCCCGCCAATACCGAAAGGATGTAGAAAAATGAGAGAATGTCCAGCAGAGAACAAAAACAATTATTAGAGGCTGAGTCACATGACTTATGAGAAAAGACTGAGGGCACTGGGCTTTTTTAGTCTGAAGAAGAAATGGATGAGGGAGGATTTCACAGCAGCCATCAACTACCTGCAGGGGGGTTCCAAAGAAGAGTGAGCTATGCTGTTCTTAGTGGTAATAGATGACAGAACTAGGAGCAATGGTCTCAAGTTGCAGTGGGGGAGATCTTAGGATATTAGGAAATACTTTTTCATTAGGAAGATGATGAAGCACTGGGATGGGTTATCTGTGGAGATGGTGGAGTCTCTGTCCTTAGAAGTTTTTAAGGCCTGGATTGACAAGGCCCTGACAAGGATGATTTAGTTGAGATTGGTCCTACTCTGAACAGGTGATTGGACTGCATGGCCTCCTGAGTTCCCTTTCAATCCTAACCATCTATGATTCTATGATTCTAATTTGTTAGCCCTAGAGAGTGGAAGTAACATCATGCTGCCCTGTGGTGTACATGTGATGCAAACTTAACCTAGAAGGATCAAAAAATGTACAGTCTTCATATCCATTCAAATACTTGACTTCATTGAAATAGACAAAGTCTCAGTTTTGATCACTGTCCCTTTAGTAACTGCATTAGAGACCATTATTTTATGTTACATATGTCAATTTAAATCTTTAGTAGCTTTGGCTGACTTCCAACTCGTGACCTAGAGGGTTCCTTATTCCATTTTTTTTTCATACTGTAGATTGATGATTTGTTGCTAAGTAATTCTGATACTTAATTCAATAGTTTGACATAAAGTTTTTCTTGTTGTTAAATGTCTACTATACAAAGATAAATGAGTATAAATGTTATCTAATAAGGATATTTCATATTTCTAGATAGTAAAAGGACCAAACAGAAAGCTGTCTTTTAAATTTTCAAAAATTCTTCTTCAGAGCTGCATATGTATTAATAAATAGTATTTGAATGTTTTCCTTAAGGCTTCTTGTTGTTATGTGAAGAAACACATATTAAAACTTCTACACATTTAGCAATGTAAATAATAAGATAAAAGATCACATCTCAAAATTAAATTAGTGAAAATAAAGATACCAGCTTAAATGCTAAAATACCATAAGTTATAGCCCTTATAATAACCTAGACCTAAAAATAAACAAACAAAAAACAAAGATGTTCTGTGGCACTTCTAAAGACTAACAAAATTTATTGTATGACCGTCTGTGGGTAAAATCACACTTTGTTTATGGCCCTTAAGTAGAAAATGACATGTTGTAGTCATCACGAAGGAGTCATATTATGAATGAGAGACTAATAGACTTTCTAAAAGCCACTTCTCTCTGATCCCATTGAGGAATACAAAAAAAAACTACACCATCTACTCAGGAAATTCCCCTAAGCAACACAGGAAAAAATCTACATTGACACACCCCTAGAACACTGACAAGGGGTATTCCATCTGCTACCCAAGATCCATAAACCTGGAAATCCAGGGTGACCCATCATCTCAGGCATTGGCACTCTTAAACCAGGTTTTTCTGGCTATGTGGACGCTTTCCTCAGGCCTTGTGCTACTAGCACTCCTAGCTATCTTCAAGACATCACAGACATCCTGAGAAAAATTCAGTCCATTACTAATATTCCAGAAAACACCATCCTGGCTACTATGGACGTAGAAGCTCTTTACACCGATGTCCCACATAAACATGGATTACAAGCCATCAGGAACTGGAATACTATCCTGGACGGTGTCACTTCATACCTAGTGACTGAATTTTGTAAGTTTGTACTCACCCACAACCATTTCAGGTTTGGAGATGACTTATACCTTCAAGTCAGCAGCATTACTGTGCGTACCTTCATGGCCCCACAATATGCCAATATTTTTATGGATGATTTAGAACAATGCTTCCTCAGCTCTCGTCTTGGAGCCTTTGCTTATATTTCTTATAAGTTTATTGCTTATATTTAGGCCAGTTTGTATGCATATAATTTTACTATACATGTATATCTTTCTTTATAAGTTTAAGAAATCCTAATCTTATAGATGTATACTTAGCATAAGCAGGCAAGTTAGCATAACTTTTTGTATTAGCAGCTAAAATGCAAGGGACCTACAGTCCTCATTGTAAAATGTTTATAAATTTCCAGAATGACTCAGATTCAGAGACTCTAAGGTCAGAAGGGACCAGTACAATCATCTAGTCTGACCTCCTGCAAAATGCAGGCCTCAAAACCTCACCCACCCACTCCAGCAATAGGCCACTAACCTATGACTGAGTTATTTACTTCCTTAAATCATGATAAGGACTTTCAGATACAGAGAATTCACTAGTAGGTGAGCCATGCCCTGCGCTACAGAGAAAGGCGAAAAACCGCCAGAGCCCAAGCCAATCTGTCCTGGGGGAAGATTCCTTCCCGACCCCAAATATGGTGATCAGTTAAACCCTGAGCACGTGGGCAAATCTCAACAGCCAGTTACCCAAGAAACAATTATCTGTAATAACTCAGAACCCACCCCATGTACCCTCCCTTCTTAGACCACTTGTATATCCACCACCCATAGTCAAAGATCAGTCAATTTCCAAAAGAATTTGTGGTGTTGAAATGGGTGCTGCCAGGGCGGTTAAACCAGGAACTTGTGGTTCAGCATTAAAAGGTTTTGTGATGAAGTACCTTAATAGTCATAAAGGAGGATTGATATAGCTTAGTGACAGTGACATGAGTCATGCACAGAAGTGTTTGTGTAATTTTGTGAAAGATCTTTTTAAACAAAAAGTGATTCAAAAGAAAATGTTAAATAGAGAAAGAGAACTGTCTCTGAAAATGCAACAAGTTTTAGAAATCAAAGAGGAGGAACAACAGGCAATTGTGATGAGAAGTCAGGAGTTGGAGAGAGTTGAAAAGAGGTATACAACAAGTACAGCAAGCAAAGGTGCAATTCAATTCAAAGTTAGGAATTTGGTGTTACATCTAAACTTTAACTTGTGTGATTTTATGGAAATGTCTGAGAGAGATCTCTGTTTAAAATCATTGTGTCCTTAATGTTAAGGAATGTGCCAGCTCAATGGGCCCAGGGAGTATCCTGATGAGCCATTCAGGAGACAATGGTTGTAATGTTAAGGAAGCTCCCACCTACAATGGGCCAAAGGGAGAAACCTGATGAGCCATTAAGGAGACAATGGTTGTTCACACCCTCCTGTCTAAGGCATTCCTCCAGAATGAGAGAAGTTAAAGTATAGATATAACACCAAAGTCCTAACTAAATTAACTTCTAATCAAAATAAAATTCCTAGACATAAACTATATAATCATTCCCAGCAAATTACTACCTTTCTATTGATACCAAACATGACATAGCTCCTATGGATTATAGCATTTAGGATATTGTAGAAACTAGGTTTAGATAAGGGGTTTTGTATGCTTATTAGTAATTAGTAATTAGTATGCTTATTAGTAATAGTATAGCTTATAGTAAGAATAGGCCCAAGTCTGAACCAATCTTCAAAGGTCTAAACGTAACAACTCACCTGGACCTATGCCAAGAACTCAGACGTTACTCTGCAAAATTAATTGAAATTATTTTAAATGTAATTGTCTTGCAGCAACTAGTTTACAAGAACTACTTTGCAAAAGACAAATTTGCAATCATTTACTGTTCAGAAGAGCTTGGACTTCCCTTTTTCCTTGACGAGAACCAGCTCAAAGTGTTTTGCAACCAAGCTACTGGGAAGCTCGTGAGCTCCCTGCAAAATTAGCTTATGAGCTCCCTGCAAAATTGTGTAAAAAAACCACAAGGACAAAGCAGGAGGGGTGCGAGGGGGCTAAAGATCCCATAAATAGCAGCCCCAAAGACTGCAAAGACAGGCAGGGAGGGCACAGCAGAGGTAAGACGCCCCAAAGCTCCGGCTTTGAAAGCAAGTGACCTCTATCCATGGTCAGAGAAAGGTCAGGACCCATTCCCCGTGAACGAGGAACTGACACGTCAGTCAGAAGCCGTCAGAGAAAGGTCAGAGCCCATTCCTTGTGAGTGATGAAGTTGACACGTCGGTAAGAAGTTCGGTGAGTATTAAGAAACGTCCACAGGCCTCGGTGAAGACTGGTTCAGGTAGCTACAGATTTATGAAACAGTAACTGAAGTTCTTAGCACCCCAAGTCCTAGTGTAAGGGCTAAAATAGTTTAGCACCCTGGTCCCCGAGAGTAAGGGGGGATAGGTATAAGGTTAGGGACCAAGTAGTTTAGCACCCCAGCCTGGGAGTACAGGTGGTTAGGTTGCATCTCTCTGGTAAATTGGGGCAGACGCAGTGTAATAAGAATAGCTTTAGCAATTAAACCTTCAATGCACATTTATTTCTGTCTTTAAGACCTGCTGCAGCATAACAGTGAAACAGTGTAACTTTACAATCATATGATTATTGAAACTTGCTTAATTAATATCTTGCAAAAGGCACTTAAGACCTATTATAAGCATGCTGATCGAAAATAAAAACCTTTTATTCATAATTCTTCTGATTCGTTTGATACTTCCCCTGTTACTATTAACTCCCTGTGCCCCTCTCTCGTCCTTCCTATTCCCCCTATGGGAACAACATCTAGTCCCCTTAATGTTTATCTGGGTTACCGGCTGGATCGGTTCAACCCTCTACTGTTTTTTCCTCCTGACCTCTGATGAAACTACGAAGGCCTCCACTCAGTCACCGGATAAAAATAGGGCTATTATCCCTATGGCCAAAAGAACCCTCGTCCCCTCACAACCCCCGATGAGCAACACCCCGGGGGTGGATGTTAAACAAGGTGAATGTGAGCAGATATATAGATAGAAAATAATATCATAAATGCTTCCTTAAATCCAGACAGCATCACACCCTGCCCACATGCCCTGCCAGGGTCCCTGTCCCCTTTTGTCCCATTGCACACAAGTGGTTCCCCCCGCCACAGTGGACCTGCCCAAGGTCTCCCTAGCCCCTAGAAGTCGACCTAGGCATCCAGTGTGGACGCTCTAGGTCAACTTTGTAAGTTCCCCTTTAAGTTGACTTTAATTTTAAGTGTAGACACACTAAGTCGATTTAGTTAAAGTCGACTTAAAAGTGCAAGTGTAGACATAGCCACTGAAACTAGAAGACTCTATTGCAGTACATTCACAGCAGGTGCGTGCAGTGGCTCAGATATTTGATATCCCAGAGGATGACAGGGTTAAAATTTTACAGCTCGCAGTGGACCAGGCACTGTAGAGAACTTCACCCCCCTGAATACAGAATGGGGGAGAAATCTTTTTAAGAAACCGTGATTATGCTGGAGCATAATTAACATCCAGGCCAGGCTGGAGTGGCAATGCTTTCAAATTTAAAGCAAAGATATGATGAGTTTCCTCATCAGTTTCATTTAAGACTGAGTACAGCATAGCACAGCTGTATGGGGGAAAAGTGGATCAACCCCAATATATCAGTTTGTTAATTAACAATTCTCTTCCTCACCTACAGGTGAGAGTTAATATGCATGTTAATAATTACACTTCATTGGAAGATGCATTAGTCTTGCTAGCAAAGACATATGTAGAGAAAGGCTCCGAAAATGGAGGCCGACGTGGTGTTCCTGTAGATGCATTCCAGGGACCACAGATCAGTTCTATTGTGAGAATTGAAGGACATTTAAAATTACCTCAAGAATCACATCAAGAAGTTCCTAAGCCTGGGAAAAACCAAGGCAAATGAAATAATTCAGAACCTTTGGATGGGCGTATCCCTCAGAAAGGTTCCACAGGGGAACCTCAAATGGGGCGCTGGGAGTGTTTCTCTTTTGTTTCAGATGCAGTCCGGAAACCACAGAGATCCAGATCACCTCTTCATTGCAGCGATGATGGTGCGATGAGGGCAGTACTCAAGGAAATACAGCAAGACATGCAGAACCTTAAGAAGATGCAACAAGGCGTTCAAAGTCTTCAAGCTTGTATAGCTGAACTGTGTGTGACAAACCAGAGTTCAACAAACCGTCCTATAGCTCCTATTGATTTTTTCCCTTCTTTTCCTACAGTAGGGATGGAGACAACAGATGGTGACGAGTCTGCAGACTTTCAGTCCGTATATTATTCAGTCTAATGTTAAGAGGCTTTAATGGAAGTCCTGGCCCCTCTGGGGAGGGATGCCATATTATGGCAACAATCAGTATTTTTCATGTAAAAGACCTGAGTATTCTTTTTATCTACAGGGCCTAGACAGAGATTAACAACTTTTACAAAAGATAAAATTATAATTACATTTTCCAAATCACTCGGGATTCTAATATGTCATCTACAAAAGTTTCATGTTTTGCTTTGGTAATATTGAAAATCCCAAATATAGTCTATTGGAAAAAAAAACTGTGTAAACAGAAATGTGTTGTTGATCTGTCTAACCAATTGCTAATATATTCCAGGGAAATCAGGTAATTTCATGTCCCTTGGATGGTGATCACTCTTGAGAAGGGTACACCAGTATTGTAAAAAAATGCACCATTGAGAGTGCAGATATTTAAAGGACCTCGGATGGCTTTGCAACTTGACTTTATTGAACACTTACTACTATCTAGCTAATATCTCTTGTTTATGGGTCCTTTTCCAAAGTCGGCAGAGGCCTTTTCCTCTAAAGATCAATATTACAAAAGCCATGGTCAAAGACTTAGTAGAACAAGTCTTCTCTAGTTGGAAAATCCCTGTTAAGGTTAACTTAGATCAGGGATCATCTTTTACTGGTCAGTTCTTTAAGAACTATCTTAAATTGATGGGAATTTTCAAAATTACTTATCCCATATAGAGAACTAACTGAATTATACAAATCATACTGAGGAAACTGGTAAATGCCAATGAATGTATTGAAAATACTCTTATACCATTAATTCTTATGGCATTGGAAGTAACACCTGCAGCATCCACAAATAAAACACTGTTTGAGTAATGTCATAACATTTGATTTGACATGCCAGTGGTTCTCAACTAGAGGGAATAAAATTAGTTACCTACCTGTAAAATTTGCAAACTAATTTAAACCAGATTCATATGCAGGTAGCGGTCAAATTGGGAAAATCAAAATGTAAGGCAAAAGCCTATTTGAACAAGTACCGCTTAAAAGGTGGGAGATCAGGTGATGTTGTTAACGTACAAAGTACCAAACCATGGCTTGTGTAATTGTTGGATTGAACCTTTTCAAATTATTGACAAACTCTGTCCAGCTGTATGGAAATCTATCATACTAATCAGTTTAAAGTTATATCAGTCATTCAGGTCTCAAAAGCAACTTCCTTCTCATAAGTTAAGGGACTCACAATCAGTGAAATCAGAAGTAATCAAACCCAGCATTTCATCATGATGAAACAGACACTGTTATTCTTGAACTCTTTCATCCTTATTACTCTGGGACTATGTGGAAATTAAGAATTGAAATCACACCCTCAACTAATTAATCATATGTAGCAAAATGTATCAAGGAGAAAACTTGAACACACTCTTGTGGTGAATATGAGCCGCCAAGTCACTCTGGAAAGACATCATCATCCAAAATTTTTAGGTATATATTAATATTTATATATTTATTTATGTAAAGAATTTTTAAAAGTTCCATCGGAAAAAAAAATAAGCATTTTATCTAAAATGATTTTTTTTTTTTACCCTTTAATGCCTTTTTATTTCTCTTCTTTATTCACTTTCCTTTTTTCCCCCTCTGATTTGTTAATCACATTCTGTGACTGGCCTTAAGTCAACTTAATAAAGTTGATTTAAGGGTTACTCCACGTCCACACCATCCTTAAGTCAACTTAAGGAGTCGATTTAAGGCTTAAGTCAACTTAATAGGAGGTTGTTGAGCAGTTAGAGTACAAGCTTTTCTCCCTAAATTTGAGGACTAGGATTTTACTGCTATTTACTGGTTTCACATTCTTTTGATGACAAGAGCTGGGACTTGAAGTAAAACAAAAACAAACAAACAAACAAACAAAATCAAAGACTTGCAATAAAACGTCCAAAGCTGGAAACACTGGGGATAAGATGAAATTTCCCTGTTAATCTTAGCTGTCACAGCTCACAATTTAACAAAAGAAATGGGCCTAGAATTACTGTCTATTTGTCATTCAATAAGTGATTGAGTCCTTACAATCCCACATCAATAATTAAACATTGAAATGAAATAGAGAGAAGCAAATTGTTTTCTGGTTATTTGCATAATAATATATTATTCATATTTGTAAATCTTTAGATAAAATAAAGCATTTATTTGCAACACCATTTGAGAAAAGGACAAGTTTAGGTAATTTATTGTCATGACATACACAAATGATATTTTTTGTCATTTAAGGTTCTAATTCTACAACATGTATGATGGCTGTGTTCTGAAGTCAATGGAGCCCCATCTGGATGCAGAGCTTTGTGAGCATGCACAGACTTTTTGACTGGGACATACAACCTGACATACACTCTACATATGCAGTGGTGAAGGATGGTTCATTGGTAAAGAGTAAAGCAGAAAACAATTAAGTTAAACAATTGGAACTTTATCAACCATTTTGCACTTTGCTGTCAGTGTGGCTGAGTTGCTTCCATCTAAACTCCACCCATTTCCCTTGTGTCCTCTCAATAACAGTGAAGACAATGTGAGACTTCTGGCTCCAGCTCTGCTTATTTTCCAAACATTAAGAACTATGTAGTTGACAACTACACCCCTATTCTATGTCCCTTCAAACAGAAGCTCCTGTCACATAGCTGAATCAGGATCTTGTCTTTACCATAAAGTCTTCTGTTTACCCAGCCTTTCAGATAGTTTGGTCTCTTCAAAAGGCAACCACACCAGAAGTGACTTATCTCTGGCTCCGTGTCACCCATCTCTAAGTCTTACACCTCTTTCTCCATTTCTCCCCCTCTGTGGTTGGCCTTCAGAATTTTTCCCTCTCTCTGTTCTGTTAGGATTTTTATCTTTCTAGCCTATCTCTGGGTGTTGGGTATTTGTCACAGGGTGCACATCCATGACCCCCCCCCCCCCAGGTTATAGTCTGAGTAACTGTCCTGTTCATTTTTGCAATGTGATTGCATGGTTTGTTACCAATTATGCCATGCAAGTTTCTTTTATGAATGCTCATAACATATTCTACATGATTACTATGGAATCGTGTTTCCTGTAGCATCATGCATGTGCACAGATGTATAGCATGTTTTGCATGGCTGGGAGCAGGGGGAAGTGAAAGACAGACAGAACTCTTTTCCAGCAGCATGTAAACAGCCAAAGCTGCAAGCAAGTACCTAGACGAGGTAACAAAGATTATGCAAATTGAGGTCCCTGGCTCAGATGGGACAAAGAGATCACCTCTGCCCAGAAAGGGAGGGGTCAAGGGAGACTGGAAACAAATAGAGTTATTCTGAATGGCTTGAAGTCTTTTGCTGGGAAACTCTATCTTGAAACATCTACAAGAAGAAATGAGCCCTGCCTTTGAAGAGGAGAGATGGCTACAAACCATCACAGCCAGACTTGAGGGGTGAGATGAGCATATTTCTAGTAATGTTATAGGGTATCAGTTTTGTTTTATCTTTTAATTTCTTGTGTTAACTCCTGATTCATTTATTAAAATGATTGTGCATTGATTTGCTATATACTCACTTTAAATCCTATCCTAATCAATAAACTAGTGTTTGTTCTATCTAAAACTGTGTGATCTTTAGAGGTTGTGAGTGAGAGAGACTGGGCTTGATCCATTTCAGTGTTAAATTGACAGACATGAGTGTATAGATGTTGGGGAAGAATCCCAAACCCTGTAAGACAGAAGTTCCTACTGGGGTATCTGGGGCTGGGGGTGCTTGCTGGAGGGCCCTCCCATATAAGGCTGGTAAGCACATGCCCACTGCCTGGGACCGATCATATGCAGAACACTGGTGTGGACTGACTCCAGAGTGAGTGGTTAACAGCTAATTGGGGTGAATCGGGGTTCAGGAGTGGAAATTGGGAGGTCACAGCAGCAAACCAGGCCTGTCACAGTATTATCTGAAGAACTGGTATGGATTGGTCTTTGTTGACCCAAAATTAAAGACTCTGCCCCTCAGTTATGGTAGAGGAACCATTAAATATGGAATCTTTTTGATTAACTGGGACAGAAAAGAATAAAAAATGAATGCGAGTGAGATCAAAAGCTAAAAATTTAAGAACCAGAAGGGGACACTAAGCAGAAAACTCCTGACATCTTCCACTGCTTCTCAAGGACTTCTAGGGACACTGCTTCGAGAAATTGTGCATAGAAGCATGATTGGATAAGAGACTGGACAAAGGTCCCACAGTCACAGAGTGCCACCTCATTTAGTTTCCTTTTCAAGATATTATGTCTGGACAGTGTCCGTAGGAAGTTGATGAGGAACAATGATCACTTTGTGGGGCTATGGATTGGGTGTGTGTAAATGAGAAGGTGTAGGGAGAATTACAGCCAGAAATTCAGTAAAAGGTTGTGGAGGTACTGGTAGAGGGGTTGAGATCTGATGTACCCTGCATAGATGTGTGCCAAGGTCTCCCTCTCACTGCAAAAGGCACAGATATCATCGAGTTTGTAAACTGTGCCAGGTACATGACCAGGCTCGGGGGGTGCACTGTCTGCTAATTCATAAGAATCTTCAGTTCCCTTGAATCACATGTCCATCTTGCATAGTCATCTTGTATGACTGCACAGCTCATATCTCCTTTATTCCACTCCTTCTGGTCTCTCTCTAATAGCTAGAACCT